>JAWZYT010000671.1:10000-90000 GCA_034508575.1 Petrolisthes manimaculis | reverse complement strand
TTGTATATAGAGGCTACTAGGCTATATAGGAGGGGATCAAGGCCTAGTCACACTCTTGTATATAGAGGCTACTAGACTATATAGGAGGGGATCAAGGCCTAGTCACACTCTTGTATATAGAGGCTACTAGACTATATAGGAGGGGATCAAGGCCTAGTCACACTCTTGTATATAGAGGCTACTAGACTATATAGGAGGGGATCAAGGCCTAGTCACACTCTTGTATATAGAGGCTACTAGGCTATATAGAAGGGGATCAAGGCCTAGTCACACTCTTGTATATAGAGGCTACTAGACTATATAGGAGGGGATCAAGGCCTAGTCACACTCTTGTATATAGAGGCTACTAGGCTATATAGGAGGGGATCAAGGCCTAGTCACACTCTTGTATATAGAGGCTACTAGGCTATATAGGAGGGGATCAAGGCCTAGTCACACTCTTGTATATAGAGGCTACTAGGCTATATAGGAGGGGATCAAGGCCTAGTCACACTCTTGTATATAGAGGCTACTAGACTATATAGGAGGGGATCAAGGCCTAGTCACACTCTTGTATATAGAGGCTACTAGACTATATAGGAGGGGATCAAGGCCTAGTCACACTCTTGTATATAGAGGCTACTAGACTATATAGAAGGGGATCAAGGCCTAGTCACACTCTTGTATATAGAGGCTACTAGACTATATAGAAGGGGATCAAGGCCTAGTCACACTCTTGTATATAGAGGCTACTAGACTATATAGAAGGGGATCAAGGCCTAGTCACACTCTTGTATATAGAGGCTACTAGACTATATAGGAGGGGATCAAGGCCTAGTCACACTCTTGTATATAGAGGCTACTAGACTATATAGGAGGGGATCAAGGCCTAGTCACACTCTTGTATATAGAGGCTACTAGACTATATAGGAGGGGATCAAGGCCTAGTCACACTCTTGTATATAGAGGCTACTAGGCTATATAGAAGGGGATCAAGGCCTAGTCACACTCTTGTATATAGAGGCTACTAGACTATATAGAAGGGGATCAAGGCCTAGTCACACTCTTGTATATAGAGGCTACTAGACTATATAGGAGGGGATCAAGGCCTAGTCACACTCTTGTATATAGAGGCTACTAGACTATATAGGAGGGGATCAAGGCCTAGTCACACTCTTGTATATAGAGGCTACTAGGCTATATAGAAGGGGATCAAGGCCTAGTCACACTCTTGTATATAGAGGCTACTAGACTATATAGGAGGGGATCAAGGCCTAGTCACACTCTTGTATATAGAGGCTACTAGACTATATAGGAGGGGATCAAGGCCTAGTCACACTCTTGTATATAGAGGCTACTAGACTATATAGAAGGGGATCAAGGCCTAGTCACACTCTTGTATATAGAGGCTACTAGACTATATAGGAGGGGATCAAGGCCTAGTCACACTATAATATTCTGAATAAATATCTGAAGGAAAATGTATAATTCTATTCTCTGTGGATGAATGGGATTTACCAGTATATTATTATTGGACTAGTATTCTAAATTAAATTACGACTAGAATTTATTGTTGAAGGAATTAAGGAGCTAAAATTCACCAAAAATATAATAATCTCTCCTAAATATGGTAAGTCATTGAGGATGCATGGGTCATTTAATTCCTCAAAGCTTTACCAAGAAGATTTACTCATTCAACAAATAGGGAAAAGGTTATGTTGTAGGAAAACTAAAAATGCATATCATTATCATCATCATCATCATTATCATCATCATCATCATTATTATTATTAGTTGGTCATCCTGGTTTGGGGGTGGGGGGTGATTCAAGGTTATTAAATCTCTCTCTCTCTCTCTCTCTCTCTCTCTCTCTCTCTCTCTCTCTCTCTCTCTCTCTCTCTCTCTTATGTGTGTTCTCCCGTGTGTATGTGTTCTCTCTCTCACGTGTGTGTATATGTTCTCTCTCTCGTGTGTGTGTGTTCTCTCTTGTGTGTGTGTGTTCTCTCTCACGTGTGTTTGTTCTCTCTCGTATGTGTGTGTTCTCTCGTGTGTGTGTGTTCTCTCGTGTGTGTGTGTTCTCTCGTGTGTGTTTGTTCTCTCTCTCTCTCTCTCTCTCTCTCTCTCTCTCTCTCTCTCTCTCTCGTGTGTGTGTTTGGACTCTGGAGGAATTCCCGACGTCACGAACCAAGATAAACTGCCACTTTTCACCAGATAAAATAATTGTTAACAACAAAGTTGGGGAAGTGATCTCTTTCCCGCATGATTTCGGCCTCATAAAAATGTATAATTAGAGGTGAAAAACTTTTCTGATTGCTCTCATTTTTTTTAACATAGGGCATTGTTCTTTCAGAAACATAGTGTTTTTTTGTTTTAAGCCAAATGTGCAGGTATGAACTAATATAAATGTTATTAGTTCTGCCAACCCCTGTACTATTTTATGCTTGTAATTGCTGTTTTACTGTATGTTGCACACCAATTCTTATCTATGATGTTAATATAATTACTGAATAATAACATCTTAAAGTGCAGACGTACGATGTATCAGTAATTATCGCGGGGAAGATTTTACAAAATACATCTAACTCGGCCAACACTCCGTTCCCCAACTTCCATATTAAAACCGCTGGCGATCACACGCAACCCTTCAGTGAGTGATCCCGGGAATTAGTAGGCTGTTAGCTGGGAGTGGTGTGACTGTTGTTTTGAAGAGTAAATCTGCTACTTCACTGTCTTGTATGCACATCATGTTGTACATATACAGTTCATCCCTGTGTGCTTAACTTTTTAGCACACACACACACACACACACACACACACACACTCAAAATATGTCGCATTACCATCTCATGTAGAGTTGCAAGACATTGCTGTCCTACAAAAAAAAAAGAAATACTTATTTCTTTTGAGTGGGGACTGACTGACTTAGTGTTATAGCAACGTACAGTATTTCACTCCAATAAACAGATCTTATCAAGGTGAGTTTTACTAATAAATTTACGTTTAATAAGAAATGATCGTACTGTAGCTTATATATTATGTTATTAAATTAACAATCAGTGAGGACTTCTCATTGATTATGGTATCAAATTTTAGAGGAATCAGAAGTTCTTTTCCAGCAAATCATCCTCTTAACTCGTGGGTGATTGACATTACTTACTCGTATAAAATCACCTTTATGGTAAAATAGAGTTGAAAATACCATAATGAGAAGTAGTTAATTAATTGGCGTTGTAATCTGGCGACATTTGACATCCCCCTCCACCACCACAACAACAAGTTTCAAGGCTACGAACCCACCCACCAGTCACTATAAGTACTTATAGTACTAAGAGTGACTAGCATTGTGTTGAAGAGGGGAACCCGGGCATCTCAGTTATCATCAGTCCCTCACCATACTTATTACTGACCCTTGGAGGTGAGTACAACGTTGTTTTTGTTCACACACTAACCCTAGCCATGCATCTCCTTTATAATTCCTAAAGTGTCCCCTTCCTTTCATTCTATTTACATACAGTATATATAGTGTGCTTACTGTGTCACCCCCATTCTATCGCCTTCCCAAATATCCTACATCTATGGTCTTGTAGAAATAGGGAAGGTTTCATTCATCCTCAAATCTATAATTACCCTCGCCCTGTAGACCATTGATAACTTTGGGGTTACTTGAGTTTATTAATAACCCTGTGATCGTGTATGAGAATGGGTGGATTCTGATTCCTCCTGACTATGCCACGAAACAAGCTCCTTCCATATTGGTGGGGCTTCGTGGCAGTATTTGAAGGACTCATTTACCTCCAATTTTCTGAGTACATCACAGGGTCCTTAAAGAGAGAGAGAGAGAGAGAGAGAGAGAGAGGTTAACCTCTTCGTGGCTTACCTAATTATAAAGGCCTCATTCACGACCCATTGAACCCAGACGTTGCAGCCATAATTCTATAGTAAAGACAGATTTGATTCCTTTCTTGGACGTGTGAGAATGTGTGTACTGTAGGTCTGGCGCAGCAATTTAAGGGGGTGTGGGAATAGGGGACAGACTTAGGGAGGTGCGGGAATAGGGGGACAGGCTGGGGTGGGGGTTTTGGGGGGTGCGGGAGTAGGGGGACAGGCTGGGGTGGGGGTTTAGGAGGGTGCGGGAGTAGGGGGACAGGCTTGGGGTGTGTGGGAATAGGGGACAGGCTTGGGGTGGTTTTGGGGCATTTGGGGTGTGTGGAAGTAGGGGGACAGGCTATCTACCCACTCCAAGCCTGTCCCCTTATTCCCGCACCCTTCTTTTGATACATTGGAGTGCCTTGATTCCTCCAAAGTATGCCAGGAAACAGGACCAGATGGGCAAAAAGAATGGTGTATGTTCTGTTGCTTGGAATAGTTTGGAGGAATCACTTACTTTAGATACTACCAACAATGGAAGGCTTTGTGTCCTTAGTGGTGTACTGTAACCCAACATGTGCTTTAAATAACGCTTACATGACGTATAATAGTATTTATAACTTCAGGGATCTTATAGAATTAAAAAATATATACCTGTATATGGAAAGAATGCAACTTACGTCAATATTTTGCCCACGAATGTCAACAATAGATTACTAACTGGTAGTATCTGGCATCTTATACATTTTTCCTATACTAACTTGAGAGGTATCGCGGAAAACTAGATAAAAAGAGCAAAGATGGCGGCGTCCAGTCTCTCCATATAGGGTCTCTACCCCTAGCTACCCAACCCTAAGCAACCTCTTGTATCTCACCTCCTCCCTTTTCTCTCTCTCTCTCTCTCTCTCTCTCTTGTGTATCACATCCTCCTATCTCTCTCCTACTTCAATTCCCCCTCTTTTTCTTTATTTTTTTTTATCATGAGGATCGAGAGAATACGTACGTAGATGGTAGTGATGAAAATAGTTAGTTACATATGGTGTAAGTTGGTCAATTTTTAGTATATTTTAGATTAATTAATTGTTTTTGTGGCACCTTGTTTTTATATTTCCCCACATTTCATCCTCTCCCTTAGTCCCTTCCCTCTCTTTCTTCCTCTACTTCTTCAACTCACCACACATTTCGTTTCGTTTTCTCTTACTCCTCAACTTCTCTCTGGATAATCTCATTCCTTCTTTTTTTCACACCCATCCAACTTCATATACTTCTCCCACTTTTTTTCCCTAACCTTTTCGTTTACTCCTCCCCCTCCCATTCATTCATTCTACTATTTCTTCATCTCTCCTCCTGAACTTAATTGTCACTCCACATTTCACTTATACCCTTCCTCTCCCTCCCCAATGTTATCGTTTTATCTCTCCTCTCCCTCCCTCCCCAATGTTATAGTTTTACCTCTCTCGGAGTCTCTCCTCCTCTCCCTCCCTCCCCCCCTCTCTTATCTCCTTCTCCAAATATCTTGATTAGGAGTCTTTACGTACTGTTACATTAGTGAACATGTGTGGTGTTCACCAGGTGACAATAACGAAAGGGTTTATTTTGGTTGTTTATTTATTTGTTCTCTCAGTGTTCTGTTATAATTTATTTATTACATTGCATATGAACTTCTTATATCCAACCTGGAATATGTTCAATGGTATACAATGTAATAAAAGTTGCCGCTACACTACATCCCACTCAACCATTGGTCAACAATATGTATTTATAATACAGTACTGTACTTGGTCCAACTTCCTAATGTGTGTGTAAGGTGATCATAAACCCACCCAGTAAGAGAAAATGCTGAGCAACACGCACACACACACACATTTTTAGCTCCGGCCTAAGCCGAGAGCTCAAGGTCTTATCATAATTATTGTTGTTGTTCTTGGGGCGACAACTTCTAAAATGGTTCAACTGACTCACTCACTCACTCACTCTCTTCCTCCCATCCATTTTCTTTTACCGACATTGAATCATTTATCCGAGGGGTTCACCCTCAATAAAAAGGGTTCATTTTCAAAATTTCAATATAACCATATGAATACGAAAATCCAGATAAAACATAATTAATATTTTTGAGACCTTTACATATGGATATTTTATTAATTCACTTGAATCATTAAGAGCCGGAGCTTTTGAAGGGTTTCCTGAAACCGGAGCTAAAAAGGAAGGAAAGATGAGCAAGCAGCGGCTGTTGACCGGACATGAGGTGGAGCCAATGAGTGAAGAATGGTTCACCAAGAAGGCTCAAGGACATTCAACCTTTACACATGGTATTGTCCGCATCCTTCCTGACGGTTGGCTCTATCCGGGCACCACTCCACGTTTTCTCGACCGGATTCAGAGTGTCAAGGTTGGTTTCTTTAACATTTTGCATATGAAGAGTGTAGACGTTGATTTTGTCACAGAAATTTCTTTATCCTCTTATGCTTGATGGAGAACTTATAACAACTGTAAGTGTTGAGCACGAAGGAAGTTATTTCTGCCTGTCAGTGAAATAAATTTCCTTATATAATGCATAAGCTGAGATCTAAAGGTGTAGTGTCAGCTTCATTTCTTCATCTATTTGAGGATATTTAGCAGACACCTTGTCCTTAATCCTCACATTACACAATATCTGTTTCAATCCTTAATGAATCATAGCTATTGGTTTTATGTGTGTTCTATAAGTCTGTTGTTAACATAAATATTCACTGTTAACACAACGAATTTTTTTGTAGTTTCGAAATGATGACGTGATTGTGTTGACGTTTCCGAAGTCAGGAACAACATGGATGCAGGAGATAATATGGACAATGCTCTTCAATCCTAACTTAGACAATCCACAAGCAACACAACCTCTTCTGGTTCGCTCAGCAGACATCAGGTGAGATAAAGTCGTGTCACTCGGTATCTTTTGGTATCTTGCCAATGATGATTTCGGCATCTATAATACGCTTTCAAACGCTTTCTTCTGTATAGGAAGTAGAAGTATTCTGAATATAAACTTATGAATCACCAAAGGTAGATTTCTCTCACATCTACATACATACACATTCTGATTCTGTCACTCCTTGACTCATAGGAAAGTGTACTATCATTCAGGGATATATTGTATGGATCAAGAGGTGGGTAGCTTACATCATATGTACTGAATGTATAAGGTTATTCATTATTATTCTCTCAATATTTCAGTTCAGATATGTTGTTTGATTCAGTAAATATACAGGATGTAAATCCGGAGTCTCTGTATGCAACATTCAATAAGATGTGTCCTGGAAAGAGTGTGGACGACGGTGTTGCAGTCCAGTGCGTGGATGCCACACCTGGTCAGAGGGTCATTAAATGTCATTACCCATTGGAACTCATGCCACCTGACCTCCTGGACAAGACCAAAGTGAGTTTGACCACAACACTTCTAAGTAAAAATATGTACTAACTAGCCAGTATGTGCAGTACAGTTGCCTGAAAGCAATTGTATCAGTTCTAGTTACAGTTTTCCAGTGTTATACAGCTGCAGTCTAGATGAACTATTTTTGAATAGTTTTGGTATCATGGATGATTTATTCACGACACACTTTTCATCCCAGGTGGTGTATGTGGCAAGGAACCCCAAGGACATGGTTCTGTCATTCTACCACTTTTATAAAGTGATTAAAGTTTTTGATTACAAAGACTCATTGGATTCTTTCATCAAGTTGTTTATGGAGAATGATTGTGAGTATTACCAGGTAATGTGTTGCACATAAATATTATTTTCTACCTATTTTTTTATCTGTATATACTAAAGTAAATACCATGTCCATATTTAGATAGCCTTTAATACGAGGATCCAGATTTTAAACTCATCATTTCCCTTGTGTTAATCATCCAACAGTGGTGTATTGTCCATTCTGGCCTCACATAAAGCAGGCGTGGCAGAAGAGGAATCACCCCAACCTTCACTTTGTTTTCTATGAGGATTTAAAGGCAGATATTCAGGGAGAACTACGGAAAATCAACCAATTCCTCTCCACTGGCCTCACTGAGCAGCAGCTTAAGAACGTGAGTTATTACACCGTCCCGAAGGGGGTGTATTGTTTTCGGTGCCGGATATTTATTTATTTATCTGTTCGTGTGTTTGTTTATGGTCTAGCGTCCACAGGTTTAGCCGTATGATGTTCATTTTTTTTTCTATTGATAGATATTCATCATAATACAAAATGATTTACTTTTGGGCAATATCAATCCAGGGCCAAGGTCACAAAAAAATAAGGCAGATTGATCTTTATAAGAGATTTCAATACAGGCCTAAGTAGTAATCCAAACCTTCACTATTCTTATGGGAGATTTCAACAGTACCCAAAGAAGTGATCCAAACCCTTATTATTATTATTATTAATGGGCTGTGTTGCCATCGAATAATGTCTTGTTACAAAACTGTTTATATTCCATAGGATTCATGACTCCATATGAACTGAACATTTCTATGATAATAGAAATTCAAGTCACATCTTTGGCAGTACACTTAGGATTTAACCACACACTTTTTTTAATATGAGGCTGCTGCTTAATTAATGAGGTGGTGTTGTCATTTTCGTAATTTGAATCTGGATTTCAGCATCATTTACATATGACCACAATAATATTAACAAAACGGGTGATGTTGTCAAGATGATACACCAGTTCTTTTGCATTGGGTTTTAACTTGCCAACACGGCCTGTTTCTGTTAATGTAGATGAATTAGACGCTAAAACAATACAACCTAAAACAACTTCACACTATTTAAAATACTGAGTATAGGAGACAGAGCACTTCAATAGAAACTGTAGATTTAGTAGTAATAATAATTACACTATGTTATTTAACCCAAGCACTTCTATTTCACCTACAGGTTGTACAACACACGTCCTTCTCTTCCATGAAGTCTCGTGGGGATCCTATACCTGACAAAGGTTTATTCAACAAGGAGTTGCACCAATCGTCAGGAGGGTATTTCAGAAAGGGTACGACACTCAGCATTATTTTCACAATGTATCCTAGTCCATACATAGACCATAACACTTTTATATATTTACTACTTAATTCTGCATACAATTGCTTGGATAAATCTAAAAAAAAAAAAATCGTTTCTGAAACAAAGAATCTCTTCAGTTTGGAAGGTTGTCTAGTTTGATTAGATCTTTATGGACGCTATAAGTTGGTGAGGCTTCGTGTAGTAGTGAGGATCAAACTTGTTGTTGACTTCCCCGTGACCTTTCATACCCAGTGATTATTTAATGTCTTGTTTACATTTGGGTGAAAAGTATTATGAAATAGAACTTTGATAGAATCCAATATTGTTCAGATGTTGAATGAGGATGAAACTGCATATTGATCTACCTGGATTTTCTATATTTTAGCTTTTGTGGAATGTGTAGTCCAACAGAGAACTTTAAGTTACATTTTAAATTCTCCTTCATTCTATATTGTTTACATGGGTTTAAATGGGTTCAAGTGAACTAGGATGCTCTTCAACACACAATGTCTCATCCTACCTTAGGCTCAATGAGGGGCACCATTTCAAGTGTATTTGTTTCATATGTCAGCAACTGTACCTCCTTTACATTCAGTGTACGGGATAACTTCAATGATACTTTGATAACATGTTGTAACACTTGGTGATGTTACAGGTGTTACCGGGGACTGGAAGAATCACTTCTCACCGGAGCTGAACCAAGAGATGGACAAGTGGATTAAAGACAACATTGGTGACTCTGGTATCCGTTTCAAGATGGACTGAGAGTGTCACTGACAACTTTTGATCTTATATATTATCTACAGGACATGGGACGTGGAGGTTACAGTACTTACAGTCTTTAAAGTGTGACTTTTGTTATTGTTTTTCATAATAAAGGAGTATAATCTATGTGTATACTTGGGAATAAAGGTTTTGTATAGTTATCAGCTGTATTTATTTTTACAGTACAATAATCTATGAAGGAATATTTTCTTTCAAAAATGAAATTGTCAAGGTAAATATAGGAATACGAGAACAGAAATGAGTTCCACCCAAAATAGACTATAATTGATATGTTATGTATATTGATCCTGGGTTACAGGAAGGTGTCACTCCTCATCAGGTGTATTAACATTCAGCGGCGATATTAGTGTCTGGCTACGATGACAGGAAGTGTTTCTAACTTCTCTCTCTCAGTTATAATGATTTAATAGAGTTTAGAGACATTGATGATGGCAGAAAGATCCCTAACTACTGTAGCGGGCTGCTACATTAGTCTCCTTGTGAGGTTTGAAAGGAGACTAAGAGATTGTGGGTTTTAATCTGTTTATTGGTTCAGGTTGCACATTGCATATAAGGTTTTATAGTTAACCTGGAATATGATCATGTGACAATAGTTGTAGTTAACCTGGAATATGATCATGTGACAATAGTTGTAGTCAACCTGGAATATGATCATGTGACAATAGTTGTAGTCAATCTGGAATATATGAATATAAGGTTTCCTGCCTGCTACATTATTAGAACCCATCAGGTAGCTGATTCTATCCGCCACACTACTGTCTCATTTATAATGATATTTAGGGTTTAGGGACATTCATGACAATGACAAGAAAATGTCCCTACATACTGTCGCTCGGTTATAATGATGTTTAGGGTATAGGGACATTGATTTGATAACAATGACAAGAAAATGTCCCTGTCTACTGTCTTTCAGTTATAATGACGTTGTATTGCTTAGGGACATTGATGATGATATCTTTGGGGTCCTTCTCCGTGCTAAGGACCTCCCCAGGGACCTTGGTGAAGGTGAAGTTCTGTAGGAGGGCCACCAGCAACACAAACACCTCCACCCTGGCTATATTCTCACCCACACACGCTCGACGACCTGATAGGTGAATAAATGGGTAAGTGGGTGAAGAGATGGGTGGTTAGATGGATTGACGATTGTGTGTGGTTGAATAATAAATGGCTGCTTCGATGGGTAGAAGATGTATGGATAAATTATTTGCATAAATATAAAAATGAATGAACAAAAGCCTGAATAAAAGGACACACACATACACACACACACACACACATCACCCTTTGGAATTGACTGATGAAGTAAGCAAGGGTTACGAATATTTGACTAATGAAGCAAGCAAGGGTTAGGAAGTGATTGATAATAATACCAGAACCGACCCCAAGTACTCACCTGTACCGAATGCAATGAATCCCTCCCTCCGTGTGTTGAAGGTCCCGTCGGGGTTCAGGAAGCGGCCTGGGTTGAACTGGTCTGGATTCTCCCACACCAGAGGATTATTATGACAACACTCCAGGAAGGGAACTATTATTGTCCCCTGTAAACCATATATAGATATCTACCATTATTATCATTATTACTACCACCATTATTACCACGACATTATCTACTATTAATATTGTTACTACCGTCATATTATATGCACCACTATCTACCATTATTATCATTATTACTACCACCATTATCTACCTTTATTATCATTATTATTATTATCTATCATTATTACCACGACATTATCTACTATTATCTACCGTTATTAATACGGTTTAATCTATCATTACCTGTTTCTACGTCCCATAAATTAAAGTGTCTATATATACGGTGGTTGTGTTGGTTGTGGTAGTGTTGGTTGTGGTGGTGTTGGTGGTGTTGGTTATGTTGGTTGTGGTGGTGTTGGTTGTGGTTGTGGTGGTGGTGTTGGTTGTGGTTGTGTTGGTGGTTGTGGTTGTGTTGGTGGTGTTGGTTATGGTGGTGTTGGTGGTGGTAGTGTTGGTGGTGTTGTTGTTGCTGTTGAAGTTGGTTGTGGTGGTGTTGGTAGTGGTGTTGGTGTTGGTTGTGGTGGTGCCTGCATGTCAAACCTTGGGAATGGAGTAGCCATGAAAGTATGTGTCCTGGGAGGAGACATGGGCTGCTGCCATCGGGGCCATAGTTGCTATCCGGTGAATCTCGTGCATTGTCGCCTCCAGATACGGCAGTCTGAAGGAAGGCCAAAGGGTTATGGGACATTGTTGTTGTTGTGTTGTAATTATTATTATTATTAGTAGTAGTATCATTATTTTATTATTATTATTATTAGTAGTAGTAGTAGTATCAGTATCATTATTATTATTATTGAGAGAGAGAGAGAGAAACAAAAACAATAGCCACGTGACAACAACAAACACTCCACTCACTCACTTGTTCCTCTCGTGGTAGTAAGGAAGTGTGCCTTTGGGAAACACAGAGTCAATCTCCTCGTGAAGCTTGTGTTGTACGTCAGGATGTTTGATAAAGTAGAGGATGGACCATTTCATCGTAGTACTTGTGGTCTCAGTGCCGGCAAGGAACAGCTCCGTTATTGTAGCCTGTATGCTGAGCTCTGTCAAAAAGGTTATATAATTATATTGCAAACACCTTACTTCTGCTGAAACTAATGACATTATTAATTTTGGAAATCCCTTCTATTAATTTTGGAAACACCGCTTTCTACTAATTTTGGAAACACTTTCCGGTAATGATATAAGTCGACACCACCAACAAGTTTGGAGGACCGCGGGTGACGACATAAGTCAACAACGCTGTTTATAAAATATTCACGCCCCATACATGATAGTTTCAGGGGCTGGCAACACTGCATATGATAGCTTCGTTGTAATCTCTTGATTCTTGACTGTGGAATTAACTGGTCTGTTACACTTACCCTCATTGCAGTCACTTTTTGTTTAACTGTGGAATTAACTGGTCTGTTATTACACTTGCCCTCTTTATAATCTCTTGATTCTTGACTGGAATTAACTGGTCTATTACACTTACCCTCATTGCTGTCACTTGGTTCTTGACTGTGGAATTAACTGGTCTGTTACACTTACTCTCGTTGTTGTCACTTGGATCTTGGTCATTCTCTTGGTGGTCAATCAACAAATGGTCAATGAGGTCCCTGGGTTTTGATGGGTCCAGCTTGGCCTTGTGTTCCTGGACTGTCTCCTGCAGAAAGATACCACAGAAGTTGTTTTTGTACACTCGGGGGACAGGGTATAATTTTATTAACCCAGAATTGGTGCCCATCTGAATTGAGATTTGTGACCCAAAAGACCGAACTCGCAATTAGTGGCGTGGACAGTATTAAATAGGGTTGATGAAAGCTAAGTTGTCAGCAGAATTTATCTATATAAAGCACTCCGTCTGTCTGTGTTTGTGTGTGTGTGTTTACCCGCTATGCATGGCCACATCGTTTTACCTAGAGTAAAAAATAATACGCTATTTTGATCGGTGAAGCCTGGGAAGCGTCCTCGGCCTACTTTTTTTTTTTTTTTGTAGCATAATTATTTCTCGAGTATTAACACCGTAAGTACACATGGTACCTCTTTATTGAGTTAGGGCAGCATAGACTACCCTAATTTTAAGCCCTCTCTGGTTGTGGACAATTGGTCCCATGGTTAAGGCTCTGAGTCTTAATTTGGCCTTAACCCAAAAATCCCAGGTTCGAATCCCCGGTGGGGGGTACAATAATAAAAAAAATGTTTTTACAAAAGTAGGCCGAGGACGCTTCCCAGGCTTCACCGATCAAAATGGCGTATTACTTTTTACTCTAGGTCAAAATGTGCGGCCGTGCATAGCGGCTAAACAGACACAGACAGACTGAGTGTTTTATATATATATATATAGATTTGGCTTTAACCGAAAGATCCCAGGTTTGAATCCCCGGTGGGGGTACAATTACAAAAAAAAAAAAAAAAAAAGAAGGCCGAGGACGCTTCACAGGCTTCACCGATTAAAATGGCGTATTACTTTTTACTCTAGGTCAAACGATGCGGCCGTGCATAGCAGCTAAACAGACAGACAGAGTGTTTTATATATATAGATTATTAATTGTCTGACTACATCACAGGGTCCTTAATTAAGTAGGTGGAGTAATTTTTCACTTACCGACGTAGCATCATTGATAAATTTAGCAGCCTCTTCGAGATCGTATAAACCCAACTTTTTCTTGAGGAAGGATGGTGCAAGGGTGACGAGGATTGGGAAGACGTTGAAGAAGAACACGGGGCCCTGTAACTTCTGATTAACTGTCAGGATCTTGTCCACAAACTCTAGGCCTTTAGGGTCGTCCATCTCGTATCGCTTATCTGGAGAAGAGAGATGTCACACACGCACACACAGAGTAAGAGAGAGGCTTGTTACATACACACAGAGTAAGAGAGAGGCTTGTCACCTACACACAGAGTAAGAGAGAGGCTTGTTACATACACACAGAGTAAGAGAGAGAGGCTTGTCATTGCACACCAACAACTGAATAATGAAGGGCAGCCCACACCTTCTAGTATCGTGTGTAAATGCACAATTATATAAATATTTATCAAATGATGTATTATCTTGACAGTATAATTAATTAACGTGTCATGAGTGAAGGTAATATTGTCAATCTCGTTAAAAAATCTATTTATTTCCATATAATAAAGTTTAATTCACCTTGTGAACTCAGAAGAGAAGCTTAGGTTAATAATACTGTACAACACATACAACTCTAGCAGAAGAAGAGAATCACTCACCAGCCACCATCTTGTTGACAACATTATACACAGCCAATACAACACACATAGACAACGGCTGAACCTTATCTGTTGTTTTCCTTAATTCCTTTACGAGACATTTGGCCTCGTAATGGATGCTCTCCTCCAGCCTTGTCTTGCCCATTCCTAAGTCTCGTAAGTGACGAAGGGAAGAGCGGCGTATATTCCTCCAAGGCAAACCATTACCACTTAATATACCTGGTGATGAGGTGAGATATTAGTTGTAATATATATGTGTGTGTGTGTGTGTGTGTGTAAAAATATCAAAGTGCAGGGTTGTTGTTATTCATGATTTTGTTAGGTGAAGAAGAGTTTGAGGATACTACTATAGAATAAACAGCTTCCCCCCCCCCTCCTCCCCATCATTCTGCCCCGGGAGAACATCAACAACAAAAACTACAACACTGCTCCCCAATGATGACCTTATCCATCAGTGACTGGAATAATAATAATAATAATAATAATAATAATAAGTTACAGCACACCTTACCCCGTATTCCCTCCTCAGCAAAGGCGTTATATGTATGGTAGTCTGGTCTGTCTGTAAACTCGAGTCTGGCGAGTGCTTCCTTGATCACGTTATATTCACACAGGAACAAGTGTAGCCGACTCCCCATACGCCACCTGTACTCAGTCACAAACACACATAATGTAAACACAGGTAATAGTTATAGGTATTCATATGTACCACAACAAACAAACACTCACACCCCCAACCCTGTCCCCCTCCTCCCGCACCTCCCAAGCCTGTCCCCCTATTCCTGCACCCCCTTAAGAATTTATTTCAAACTGATTGTGGACATTATCATCAATAGGCCCTATATGTATAACAAGGAGAGAGACTGTATGAGTGTACAGAGTTATACAATCTATATATCTAAATGAAGAGACTCTGTTTGTCTGTTGGGCTATACAAATTGTCATGTGACCACCTACAGTGCCAGGAATTCACACATAGAAAGTGGACGTACACGAGGGGGGACAGAGGACATTTTCGTCACAAAAAACACCCCACTAATTACTTAATTACACATATTTCACTTCCGTGCGTAGCACAGACTTATGGTCTAGTACAATATAAAATAGAGCAGGTTATACTTACAAAATAATATCTCCATGTGTTTTCCTCAGTCTGTTAACTTGAGTACATATATCGACGGTTGTGTCTGGAAGTTTACCCACCACTGGTAAACCCCAAGGACCTGATGGATGGAAGTAAGGAAGGAAGGAAGGAGACGAATAGAATTATCAGTAGTGAAAGAAATGACTGACTGGATTAATTAATATATTATACTTGACAACAAGAGGGTGACTGAAGAAAGGGGAATAGATGAAGAATAATAGTATGAGGATATAGTATAAGGGGTTACGGGAATAGGGGACAGGCTTTCTACCCACACAAAGCCTTTCCCCCTTCTATTCCCGCCCCCAACCCCCCCCCCCCCAGCCTGTCTCCTACTCCCGCACCCCCTTTAACCAGTCATTGTGTGTGTCATGCTCCACGTGTTATGTTATGTTATGCTGTGGTTAGTAATTTGGCAAGCCTAATATATATAGCAGTTATATTTATTTTTATTATTATTATTTTTAGTATTTAGTATTTAGTATTATTATTAGTATTATTTTTTCACGATAAACTATAAGACTGTAAGATATTTATTATCATTTATCATGTATTCATTTATTTATTATTAGCAACACCATCCCTACACATTATCATTTCCAATATCTTTTACAAACATCGAAACATTTATTACTGTACAGACCTTTGAATATCCTGTACAGTTGGTCACACATGAAGCTGGTATGGCTGGTTACTTGTGAGGTGATTGGCTACAACAGAAAGGAAAGTGAAAAAAGATGTAATTTGTTGACAGGCAGACAGTAAAATATTATTACTGTCTGCTTGTCAACAAACTATAAATTTTCCTCACTTTCCTTCCTGCTGTAGGTATCTCACAAGTAGCGAGGCGTACCAGATTCATGTGTAGGCAAATGTACATTATATATATTCGTGCCAGTGTTTGTTGTGATGATTTCAAGGTGTGGTTTCCCTATACTTGTGCCTTTTGTATTATCAGGCCCAACCAACGAGTAGGCCTACACTCTGACTATCACTGTATGAATACTTGCCTAAACCTAACCTAACTTAATTAAACCTCATCACTCCAAACCCACCTTCACTACCACCGTATTATTTTTGTTTACGTAACTTAACCTATAACTTAACTTAACCTAACCCACCTTAACTATCACAGCATTATCATTGTTTACCTAACTTAACTTAACCTAACCTACCACAGTATTATTATTGTTTAATGTAACTTAACATAATTATAGCCTAACCCACTCTGACAACCACCGTATTATTATTTATGTAACTTAACTTAACCAATAGCCTAACCTAACCCACCCTCATTACAACCGTATTATTATTATTTACGTAACTTAACTTAACCAATAGCCTAACCTAAACTTAACCTAACCTAACCTGGAGGCAGTCCGGCTGGCTTCTTGAAGAAAAAGTACAGAGGGACAAGAAGCAGCAAGAGCAACACTAACGTCACCATCTTCCCTGTATGTATGTACAGTATGTGTACAGCTGCAGGTGTGTGGTGTCTCTCAAACTCTGAAAATTATCTCCGAAAGGCAGGGCTGGTTGACTGACTGACTGACTGACTAGTAACTACGCATGCGCCCGCTTTCAGTAACTTGTGTGTTGTCACCCAAAAAGGAATGTATAATTATTGCCATGTTTTGCTTGACGTTCACTTGTTTGTTTGCTTAGGTGTATAAAAAATAGAAGAAAAAAAAAACTTTTTGAATGTTTATCTGTACATAACTGCTGGATATTATTAAAGATCTATTGAGAGAAATCATAGATAAATAAAATAATAAAATAATAAAATAATTCACTTACTGGTTCATGGACAACACCAACCAACCAACCAAGGCCAATGTATTCAACATTGTGTGTGTGTGTGTGTGTTTGCATTGGAGGGTATAAATTATGTGTGTGTGGGTATATGTGTGTTTGCCTTCATACACCATCACAAGGTTCGATATCTCATCTTTTTCATTATCCTGAGTTTTGTTGAAGAGAAAATGAATAAGTGGGCGTGTGTGTTTGTTTTATTTCTATTTTTTTTTTTTTTTTTTTTTTTACAGGGAAGGAAAAGAATAAGCATATAGGACACAGAAATCACACACACACCCTTTCTTGAATAATAATAATAATAATAATAATAATAATAATAATAATAATAATAATAATAATGATAATAAAAATAATAATAATAATAAAAACTTATCAATAATCATCCTAATCTGTCATACTTAAAAAGGAAGGTTGTGATAGCTTGGATCTAATCATAATACAGTATACATACGGATATAATAAATGCATTACGAAAAATTATATATAGTGTACTGTTGGTGTTGTTAAAATAATGTTGTGATGCCGTGATAAATAAGTGTAATAATTGGTCATTAAATTATTATCATCCTCTTCATCATTATCATCATCAACAATAATATTATCACCATCATTATTATTATTATCACCATCATCAGTTTATTGATTGATTCTAGGATTTAAAATATAAGGAATAGATGAAAAATGTGTCCTAGAAATGCTTTCCTAGTTCCTCGTGTCCTAGTAAATTGTGTCCTGCTGGTAGTCCTGCTGCTGTTGTCCTAGTAGTTTGTGTCCTACTAGTCCTGTTGTCCTGGTAACTCGTGTCCTGGTCCTGTTGTCCTGTTTTCTTTTCCATTTTCACTGGGTGTGTGGGGGATGGGGGTGTTGGGTGCCGTTGTGGGGGTCCTGGTGGTCAAGAAGGTCACTCCACACACCCGAATATTGGACGACACATGCCATTTGGGTCAGGCATGTGGCACGGTGGACAACCCCCTGGACCACACACTGTTGGGGGGGGGGGTAGTTGTTGTTGTTGTTGTTGTGGTGGTGGTGGTGGTGGTATTTGTTTTTGTTGTTGTTGTTGTGGTGGTGGTGGTGGTGGTAGTTGTTTTTGTTGTTGTTGTGGTGGTGGTGGTGGTGGTATTTGTTTTTGTTGTTGTTGTTGTTGTGGTGGTGGTTGTAGTTGTGGTAGTTGTTGTTATTGTTGTAATAAAGGTGGAGAAGGATTAGTGTTAGTATAGCAGTGGTAATAGTATGCATTATTATTATTATTATTATTATTATTATTACTGGTTACAGTGACATGTCCCATAGCAGTGGAAAACTATTCTAAGACAAATATAATTATTATTATTATTATTATTATTATTATTATTATTTTTATTATTATTATTATTATTATTATTATTATTATCATTATTATTATTATTATTATTGATATTATTATTATTATTATTATTATTATTTATTATTATTGATATTATTGTTATTGTTTTTGTGGTCGTTCTTGTTATGATTACTTTATTATTATTTTTTTTTGTATTGTCAACAGGAGAAATTAATCCTGCAGTATATATTTATGTGTCATAATTGTACACCCACACTTCACTCTTCTACTCAAGTTGCCAGGCTCATTATTTTGTTTGTAACATTTGACTGTATAAAAACAAGTACTGAAACTTTAAAAATATACATACTCACGAATAATACAGTATACTCACGAATAATACAGTATACTCACGAATAATACAGTATACTCACGAATAATACAGTATACTCACGAATAATACAGTATACTCACGAATAATACAGTATACTCACGAATAATACAGTATACTCACGAATAATAATACAGTATACTCACGAATAATACAATATACTCACGAATAATACAGTATACTCACGAATAATACAGTATACTCACGAATAATACAATATACTCACGAATAATACAGTATACTCACGAATAATACAGTATACTCACGAATAATACAATATACTCACGAATAATACAGTATACTCACGAATAATACAGTATACTCACGAATAATACAATATACTCACGAATAATACAGTATACTCACGAATAATACAGTATACTCACGAATAATACAATATACTCACGAATAATACAGTATACTCACGAATAATAATACAATATACTCACGAATAATACAGTATACTCACGAATAATACAGTATACTCACGAATAATACAGTATACTCACGAATAATAATACAATATACTCACGAATAATACAGTATACTCACGAATAATAATACAATATACTCACGAATAATACAGTATACTCACGAATAATAATACAATATACTCACGAATAATACAGTATACTCACGAATAATACAGTATACTGACGAATAATAATACAGTATACTCACGAATAATAATACAATATACTCACGAATAATACAGTATACTCACGACTAATAATACAATATACTCACGAATAATACAGTATACTCACGAATAATAATACAGTATACTCACGAATAATAATACAGTATACTCACGACTAATACAGTATACTCACGACTAATAATACAGTATACTCACGAATAATAATACACTTTATACTGACGACTAATACAGCTGTTTACACTCATGAATAATCCCCTTTATACTCACAAATGCATCTGAGTGACTGGTTAAGACTGTTCCCTTTGGCTGCTGGTATGATGGTGGCTGCTTGGGTGACGTTGTGGGTGACAGACAACAACATGACCATCACCAGGACCATCACCATCACCCACCATCTGTACACCCACCTCTCACCCATCAACACCCTGGCCAATACATCGTAAAGTGGGGGCAATGTGTTAGTTAGTCAGTTATGTAAGGGGGTGTGAGAGTAGGGGACTTGCTTGGGGGGGGGGGTTCAGGAGTAGGGGGACAGGCTTGGGGGAGTTAGGGTTTTTTGGGGTGTGCAGGAATAGTTGAACAGGCTTTCTACCCACCCCAACCTGTCCCCCTATTCCCACACACACACAGTCCCCCCCCCCAAGCCTGTCCCCTATTCCCACACCCCCTTAAGGGACCCTGTGAAAGATGTTGTCAGAAAATTGGGGGTAAATGAGTCCTTCAGATATTGCCACGAAACACACACACACCTATATGAAAGGAGTTTGTTTCGTGGCATAGTCAGGAGGAATCAGAAGCCTCCATTTCCCATACACGATCACAGGGTCCTTAAGGCGATATATGTAGGTTATATGCAATGTGGACTAACTGCATGATTCCTCCAAACCATTCCAAGCAACAAGATACCATTATTATTATTGTTAATCTGGTCCTGTTTCCTGGCATATTTTGGAGGAATTAAGAAGCTACAATGGATAACATCACCAAAAATAAGCATAGAATTATTGATTGGCAAGTTAACCACCGTTTGTATAACAGCCCAGAATTTATAAAAACGGAAAATTATTGAATCATTATGTATCCAAAAAATATGATAAAATGTTAACGTCTGCAATGATGTTTTAGATTATAATTTATCCAGTTATGAATTTCCTTGTAGACAATTAATTGCCTTCATTCACCTCGGTGCTTAAATATACTGTAACATAAACAGTGCTGTATTCAACCCTGTATATATACCTGTACCAACCCACAGTGTGTAGATACTGGCTCTCTCTCTCTCTCTCTCTCTCTCTCTCTCTCTCTCTCTCTCTCTCTCTCTCTCTCTCTCATACACACACATTTGTATTACTAATCTTCTTATCTTTCCCAATCAGATACGGATATCTTATCAGATGACGCCAAGCACACATACACATTCCATATATAGATTATTGGATGTGTTGTATGAGTGGTTGTCGTTTCATTATTTCCTCTTGACTAATGTGGATGATAATGTCAGTGTCCATATTACTACCAACATAAGAAATATACTGTAGTATCTAAAATGATATACAAAATCTTAAGTCGTGTTCAGAATATTGGTGAAAACATAATTACATTGGGTTGACAACTAATCATACATTAGACTTTTGGGTTTGTTTCTGTTGCCTGGTGGGTTTCAGTGTGTGTTGTTTGTTGTTGTAAGTATATATATATATAGGAAGGATATGGGAAATTATAAGACAGAATGATGCCACCACTATGGGACACTGTCGACCCGTTGATAAACCCCCAAATTCATGACCACAATGCACTTAATTGGACCCGTTGAAAATCCGCTCAAATGACAACAACAGTGCATTTCGTCCCGTTGATAACCCCCTAAAATGACCACGTGTTCTCTTCGACCCATTAATAACCCGCCAAAATGACCTCATGTACCCTTCGACCCGTTGAAAACCTGCCAATATAAAAACAAACAATGCTCTCACCTATTGAACTGCATATACGACACAACTACTGAATGATATGACTTAAGCAGAGAATCACTAGCTCCTTCCACAGCCACGTCTCGGAAATGTCTGCACGATGGCTACCTAAGTCGTCGTCGTAAACCTCGATAAGATTGTAATAGTGTGTAGTAATGCAGCGGTGGTTAGACACACATACAGACATTCCTTGGGGCTTTAGATAGGGCTTCGGATACAGTTAATACACAAGGTAGTTCCCGTACGTGTGTTTTATCAGTTGTAGCGCCTTTCATGTTACAGAAACTATCATCTGTACGTTTCCCAGGCTGCTGTGATATCAGTTTTATTTATTTATATATATATATATGTATTAATTTAATTATTTGTGTTTGTGTTTGCTCTGATCGTATACTTTCACGGCCATACACTCGAGCAGCCAGACTTTTTGGATGCACAGTCTTGGCGGAAGTTTAAGAATTGCAGTATTCAAATGCTCTTGTTACCAATATATATGCTGTAGTTGTGTCAATGTTTGGTTGAAATGGCCTCTTTTTGCATTACGTTTGCTGGAAAATATGGCGACCGAGTGATGAGAAAACTGATACACATTCTCTTGTTGGTAAATTTAGAAGGCTACTGTTGATTCCTCCTAACCATACCAGGAAACAACAGATACCCTCAATGGTACTAATAAGGTATCTGTTTCCTGGCATATAGCCTATAGTTTGGGGGAATCAGTAGTCCTCAAAAGAAAATCTCCCCTTATAAAGAACTCTTAGTTTTGTTACACTTTAGTCATTGTCATTCTTCGTTTTATCAGCTGAAATATAACAACCACATGTCAAGTTTCCCAAAGCACTATTATCTCTCACCAAGACACCAACCTGATAAGGGGTCTAGCTATTATCTATCGTAGTCATATTGTAAGCTATAGGCTTCTTATTGATTCCTTTAAGTTCTAAACTATGCCAGGAAACAAACTTATTCATTGTAGGCTATACTAGATAAGGGGCTATACTATCTCTTGTAGTCGTATTGCAATTTCCATGGCTATGTACTGTTTCACTGTTAACTATTTCACTGTCTATTCTCTTCTCTCTCTCTCTCTCTCTCTCTCTCTATATATATATATATATATATATATATATATATATATATATATATATATATATTTACCATCACCACTAACTTTAAGTAGGTGGTGGTGAGTGTAGGTAAGTTTAGGTTGTTAGTTAGTCACAATATACCCACAATTAACATAATATATATATACATAATATATATTTACCATCACCACTAACATTAAGTAGATGTAGGTGAGTATAGGTAAGCCACAATATACCCACAATTAAGAGATCTATTCACCATCATCACTAACTTTAAGTAGATGGTGGTGAGTATAGGTAAGTTTGGGTTGTTAGTTAGTCATCAAACATGGAGTCTTCAGGCGGTACTCCGTCTTGTGAACTGACAGATAAAGCCAAGAAATATGACCGTCAGTTGAGGTGAGCAGTGTTTATATATCACACATTTATATATATAGACACCTTCTGTTTATATATATGCCCAGTGTTATGTATTTGTTGTTATTATTAGGGTTATAAACAAGAGAATGGTATTGTTTACATTCTGTTGTGTCTCTTTCCCCACATCAGTGTTTATATACCGGTATGATACATTTGATTTTATATATATATATATAGGCACCTCCTGTTTATATATATGCCCAATGTTATGTATATATAGGTACCTCCTGTCTATGTATTCCCAGTAATATATAAGTTATATATAGTAATTATTATAACTAATTCCACACATGGTAACCGAACTGTCATAAAATCCATTACAGAAAAGTACCCTACAATAATGGAAAGCAATAGAAGAGTCTACTTCTTTACTGTAACATAGTTCAGAACAATATCATATTTTATTATGAGTAACGTTAGGCTATACAGGATTTTAGTACCTTATTATGGTAATAAATATTGTTATTTATTTGCCTTTTTTCATTGGTTTGTATTTATTTCAGATTATGGGGTGATCATGGACAGGTGGCCTTGGAGTCTGGACATGTGTGTCTTATCAATGCCAGTGCCTCGGGAACAGAAACACTCAAGTCCCTGGTATTGCCAGGGCTTGGCTCTGTTACCATTATTGATGACACAAAGGTCACACCACAGGATGTTGGTAACAAGTAAGTTTGTCATTATTGATAAATAATGATCATCATCATCATCTTTATTTTCCAAAAATAGTGTTATTACTGAAAGTTAATGCCATGATACCTCTTCTGGAACTCTTATTTGTATGCCATTAAAGATTTCACTGAAACTTTGTATACACAAGTGTTTATGAGAATGGAGGGTAAAAATTTACAATATCGCCTCCAAGTTTTTTTTTTTTTTTTGTGTGTTTGTGTGAAATGTTTTACAGCCACTCTAACCAACCTGACCTGACCTAACCCAACCTAGACCTAACCCAACCTAGACCTAACCCTAACAACCTTCGGTCCTAACCCTGACAACCTTCAGTCCTAACCCTAACAACCTTCAGTCCTAACCCTAACAACCTTCGGTCCTAACCCTAACAACCTTCGGTCCTAACCCTAACAACCTTCTATAACATCAGCGCACGGTGCATACATGAAATTTAATATTGTGACTAAACGAAATACGAGCACCAACTTAAACCTTCATGACAGTATTGTATATATAATTAACTATTATGTTTGTATATTGACATTAAAATGTATTTGGAGGCGTGCTTATATACTTATACCGAATGGAGATTTAAGCAGCATGGCTCAAGTATCATGCTGTAGAAATTTCCGGGGATTATAATACATTGTACGGTACTATACAGTCCTGTACTTTAAAACAAGGATGACATCACAAAATATAAATTTGTAATGTTTCTTATTTATGAATTTTTCTATAACTATTATTAATTTGATATTGGTTGGATATATTTTTAGCTCCTGAACATTTTTCTCTTCCTGTATATGAGGCGCGTGGTGACATAGGGAGCTAAGCGCCGAAAATAAAAAACGGAGAAAAACGCGATCAAAGTTTTGCGACTTTCAGAATATGATATCTCCGGAACGGATTAAGATAGAAAGCTCATTTATGTCTTAAATGAAAGCTTAGGATGTCTACTTTAAGTCTGCCATAACATTTAGCTTGTTATCTTAACACTTTCAGAAAGAGCAAACTATGAACGCGTTTTTATCCTATTTTATTTTTACATTTTTTTTCATAACGCTTAATAACACATCCCTAATCCCCAGAAACTTTTTTTAATTATACATTTTATTACCTTCCTTGATATCAGACACTATAATTCTATCAGTGGTTACGTTAGGTTTCGTTCACATCAGATTTCTTTAATAAAAATACGATAATAACAATAAAGATAATAGAAACATGTTATTCACCTCGAATGCATTAATATTAATGTAGGTAATGTCAGAGTAGGTAAATAGGTAAAAAAGTAATAATAGTAAGATGGTAACATAGACAAAAAAATAAAATTGTGTCATGTCAGTCATGGAGACTGGCTGGGAGAGAGGAGGGAGGGTGAGGGAAGAATGGCGAGCTCTAATTGGCCCAATTTTGCCGAGGCGGTACTGTAGACAGGCTGCCATTGGTCAGCCCGGGCGGCCATCCTTACCACCAACACCATAACAATAACATGACGCTTAGTTCCCGCTCCTGACTCACTGGGGACGCGACAGACCCGCACATGTTAAGGGCGATTTTACCTTCTCTTTTCCGTCATTTTCGACCTTGTTGGTGTCGGCGTTTAGTACTGGCGGTTACAATCTCTGGAACTAGAGGCTTGGGAGAAGATAATGCTATAATGGTACTTTGTTCTGCTTCCCACTTCAATGTGGGACAAGAGAAAATCTGGCGTTTAGTTCCTGGGTTGAGACCCGGCGAGCCATGACAAACCTTCATACGCCGCGGGCGATATACCCTTCTCTTTCCCGCGATTTTCGACTATGTTGTAGTTGTCGGATGGTTCTGGCAGTTACATCCTTGGAAAGTAGAGGCTTTGGGGAAGAACATGATGTACTTAACTCAATTTCGACCTGGGTGGCGCTTAGCTCCCTATGTCACCACGCGCCTCATATGATGATGAATTCATATCTTGAGAAAAATAATAAAAAGACAGGAGAATATATTCTTGCACCAGAACACGACTATTGTTCCATGGGTAAATATTTAAAAATACCCGTTATGTATTTGCTGCACTTGTAATTTATATTTTGCATTCATGGCTGTGGAATTGTTGATCAGTAGGTTTGTAAGGTACTAGTGAAAATGGGTAAATCATCCACTTGATTCATGAATTTTTGTGTACTGTACAACATTTTTTGCTGTCTGTCAGGTTTCAAGGATCATTATACATTTTGATACCACAGGTTTTTGTATTTTTTATATATATTATTAGAAGGCAGTCTATCAAATTTGAGGACTGTTACCAAATCATATTATAAAAGGATGTTTATATGATTAATTTATGTTGGAGTTGTTGTTGCTGTTCTCCCGGGGTTGGTGGCTTCTGCCTCAAAGACCCCCGGTATGATCTGGTCACAGTGTGGGAGTTGAGGGTTAAGTGTCTTATTTTCTGTCTCTGTAAAGTAAATAATCAAATGTTATTTAAGGTTTAAGTGTCTTATTTTTCTGTCATATTTTTAGTTTCTTCGTGGAGAGTGAGAGCGTGGGTAGCGCAAGGGGTGAAGTGACACTGAGGCTTTTGCTGGAGCTGAACCCTGAGGTCCGAGGCACCTTTGTTGAACAGCCCCTCACTGAGATCCTCGACAACCAGCCTGACTTCTTCACCCCCTTCTCCTGTGTTGTGGCCACCTGTCTCCCTGAGTGGTCAGTACATTTGCCTTCTTATCACCGAAGCTCAGGAAAATTGGATACAGTGTCATTCTCTGTGTGGATGCAATATTAACCTATATAGTATGTTGGGTATGTAGAAGAAAGAAGTTAGTAGGAATATATTTGCCAGACTAATAGTGTATAAAGGTCATGGCCTAGTTGGAGGACAGAGATGCTCTAAGGATTGGGTGTTGAAGATTACACTTTCAGTATTCAATTTGTTTTGTTAAAAGACTGAAGAGATCAATAAAGAAAGGTTGCATTAAACTGTATACAATTGAGGATGGGAGAAAGATGAAATAACACTTACTAGAGTTCTGATTGTAGGTTTATACCAGAAAAACTAAATAAATAAAAGCATTTTGTTTGTTAATCAGGAAATTCTTATATTGTCCCAGTTTCCTTTATCACTAGTTATTAGAGCCAGGGACTTTATCTTCAGGAACATACTGGTAATACCCTTAATCCAGGAGCTTTCTGATAGCTGAATTAAAACCCATGACATGACCCAGTTTACATTTCTGTCTGACATAATAATCCCAGTTGAGGGAATATTTTTTAATGTGACTAGTAAATCAGGGAATGGGTAAGAAAAAACACCTGCTTTGCACCAAAAAAATAATATATTTTTTATATATTTGGATGATTTGTATGAATTATGGATAGGTACTGTACTTTACCGTAACTGACTGATGTTATGAAAAATTAATTGAGTTAGCTACCTTCTTTCTGAAGTTCAAGGTCTGTATTTAGGATAGTACAAAGTCAATCTGCTCATAGCTACCTTAACCTTCTATCCCTTCTGAATAAAATTTGTTAGAGAGTTATGGTAAGAGTTTGTAGACAACATCTCTGTATTCTATGCTCTGATGGTATGTATTCACTGTACAGTATGTTTTAGACTTACTGGTGTATCTATATATAAGCTGAGTTAATCTTGCTCTAGACTCTAATTGTTGATGTATATTTTGAGTTTTACGTGTAGAACGATGGTGGTAATTTTTATAGCATCTAATAAACACAAATACTATCTGCCATTTCAGTACATTGCTGACACTCTCCAAGGTACTATGGGAGGCAAAGATTCCATTGGTGGTGGTACGCACATATGGAATGATCGGGTATTTAAGAGTCCAGGTCAGTATTACATATGTACAGAATTCTTGGTATTTTGTAGTCAAGGGGATGATTTTCCACTTGGCTAACATAACCAAACACACAGTCATAACTATGTTTCCTGTTATGTCGAGAGATGGTTGAGATTGAAAAAAAATCTATTGTCAGAAAAAAGAGAAAAGTTTTCAGTTGGTATTGAGGGACTAGCATTGTAATCTTGTGTGGTTTTGGATAGATGGAGGAGCACACAGTGGTAGAGAGTCACCCAGACAATGAGATGCCCGACTTGCGTCTCGACCGACCCTTCCCGGCGCTCCAGAAGTACATTGATAGTCTGGACTTGGACTCAATGGACCACCGGGAACACAGCCACGTCCCCTACGTTGTCATCCTCTACAAGGTCCTCCAGCGCTGGATACAGGAACATGGAGCAGCACCCGCATCTTATAAGGAGAGGAAAGCTTTTGCAGAAATGGTCAGGGAAGGTTAGTATTGGCTTTAACTTTCATGAATTGGTGATGGGTTGATGCATTATGCCATATGAATTATAATGATTCAAAATGCCATATAATTTCTAACTTCTACCCATTAATAAATGAATAATTGGGTTTTGGTGAAAAGGTGTACAGTATATCATTGGTGCACCTGCATGTATTGGTGCAGAAGTTGATGGTACAGTATATAACTGTTTTGTATATTTTTATAAATTTTAAGAGAAGCTGAAGTAAATGTTACTAATTTCACTTCATAGTTTGCATTCAGTAAGAGTAGGTTTTGGCATATGATTCATATGTTATTCAATGTTTCTGAATTCTTTAAGAGTGTAAGGAAGTCAAATTTGTCATTGAGATGAAGGCTACAAACTTTTCCCAACTGATGAAAGGCAAGAAATATTTTACCTAAGTATTGTTCAGGTTGTTGCTTGTGTTTGTAGGAATCAGGTCTCTTCAAAGTACTCTCCAGCTCCTCTTAGACTCCATAAGAGATAAACATTGATTAAATTACAGGTATGAGAGAAAAGGAAAGTGGAAGGGGAGACACAATTGAAGAGAATTTTGAGGAGGGTATAAAAGCAGTGAACACAGCACTACTACCGACAACAATCCCATCGGTTGTGCAGTCCATCTTGAATGAGGCATCTTCCATCACCCCAAGTCCCACCACCAAGCCATTTTGGATCATGGCAAGAGCATTGCATGAGTTTATCACCTCGGAGGGCAGAGGGGCACTTCCTGTCCGGGGCACCATCCCAGACATGACTGCTGATTCCGAAAAATATATTAAAGTACAAAACTTGTGAGTACAGTACAGTACATTATAAGCAAGCAAATAATAGCTTTAGGAAATTTATATCTTTTGCCTTGGTTAAAAAGCAATCAGGTATAGAAGTTCCTTGAGGATGATGCAATTGTCCATGTTAATTACAAAATTCCTTATTCTGTACAGAGATCAAGTGTGAATTTCAGTCTACAACACATAGCACAGCTTTTGGCAGCTATTAGCGTGTAAACTACTTGCGCTACAAGAATAAATGAATGACTGCAACTCAAAATTCACTTTTACACCTGAAAATTCGAAGTATGTTTTCATGCTATGATTTCATCATAAGACATATCAGAATCACATTTCTTAACACAACAATATGAAATATAACGTCACTGTTGTTTTTACGTACATATACTGTATGGTAATTAGCGCAAAAGTGGAGTGCTGAAAGTACATCCTTACATGCTCACTGCTCTAACCTTACTGACTGCTAGTGGTTGGGGTGACCCGAGGGAGTCCCTAGGCACACACACCCTCTGTTGTGAGTTTAAACAAGTATGTCATAGGGCGCGCATATTTAAAAATGCATCTGTCGACAAATGCCGACACCCGAGGTTTAAGGGTTAATGAACTACTGTATTTGTGTTCTGTTTCATTATATTGTGCAGGTATAGTATGTAAAATTACTTAATAGTACTTACGACTTTCAGGCTTCCAAAGATTAACATTGATGCAAGTCTCGGGTGTAAGATAAATAAAAATTCATAACTGTTCCAACACGTCAGGTCGAAGCTTCTCCCAAGGAAATCCTGAAATATTTGGGTGAAATAGTGTCCTGTGATAAACAAGTTAGGGATTCACAGATAACACCAGTAAACAGACCAGACAGTAGTCAAACTGTTAGTCTTTCTTGCCTGGAAGTATTACAGATATGACCAATTTTTAAATATTTCCTTGAAAAGAGCAAAGAAGCAATAGACTTAAGTTATTACTTATTTGACTGACTGATTTGGTGCGGATTATCTCTTACAGGTACAGGGAGCAGGCAGCACAGGATGCTGACTGGGTGTTGCGTCGAGTTCAGGAACACAGTCAGCAGCTAGGACCAAGGAAGGTCATCTCATCACTAGAGAGCAGTGTCAAGACTTTCTGTAAAAATGCTCATGCCCTTAGAGTGATCAAAGGCAAATCCATCGCCGAGGAGTATAAGGGCAGCATTAACCTTAGTGAAATTGGTAAATTTTACTTGACTCTGTAATGCTCTATAGGATACGATGGCATAGTTATGGATACTCTACTATAATTTCTTTGGGCAATTGTAAAACTAGTGTGGGTTGTTTCAGGATCGCACCTGGAGAACCCTGACAGTGAGCTGGTATGGTATGTGATGCTGCGGGCAGTGGATCAGTTCCAGTCAGAGTTTCGGGCATATCCAGGCTACTTCCAGGATCAGGTTGAGACAGATATAGTGCGGCTCAAGGTATGTGTATGTGTGTCTTCCACTTTCACACTTACAACTTATTAGTAACTCCTTTGGTCGCTAATGTTGTCTTTTAGGATTTTATATGGACATACTCCAGACAGTTTTAATCTGACAATACTGTACATGTACAGACACATATGGATAATTTGTATCTGCATATTCGCTTTCATTCATAATGATAGGTCACAAGGATAATGTGAAAGTGATTCAAAATGGTAAAAATTACTTATAATAACAGCCTGATGACAATAATATAAAGGGCTTAATAACAGATTTATGTATTGGAACATGACATGAAGAAAATCACTTTACGAAATATTAGAGTAAAAGAGTTGGATAACAATGTCTGTAATCACTTTTACCCTATACTGTACTGGTAAATCAAATGGTAATATGATTATGTTATTATACCAGGTATGTGTTAACAAATTGCTGGCAGACTGGGGTTGTGGTCCCATCATCAAGGATGACTTTATCCACGAGATGTGTAGGTACGGTGCGGCAGAGGTACACTCAGTGGCGGCATATATGGGCGGATGTGCAGCTCATGAAGTTATAAAGGTTGTCACTGGACAATACGTCCCTGTTAACCACACCCACATCTACAGCGCCATCACTGCTACCTCTGCCACCTTCTCACTCTGAGAGTACGGTACAGTATAAATTTGTGGCACATGCAGATTCACATACAGTATAATCATGGATGCACATACTCACTCACTATTCCACACACACATGGAGACCATGATTATGTACACAACTAGTTGCACATGAATTTGCACTCCCTTGTACACTTCAATAAACACAATCCACACATATTCATTGTGCATACAGATATACAAATATAATGAACTTTCTATGGTCAGAGATACATACAAACTGGTTTTAATGTCATGGCATTAAGTATATTTTGCAGGAAACTCTAATGTTTATTCACCACAGTGTTATTTTATACTGTACCTAGATTTTGTATATATGAGGCAACTTTATTTATTGTTTAATGCCATAAACCTTGTACAGTATTTCAAAAGGATTTGTCAACATATAAAATACTGTAAAGGCAAAAAGTCAATACATTTGTTTCCATTATGAATATGGTGCTACTGTACAGTATATCTAGTACAGCAGCACAAAGAATATTGTAACTCAAAGCTCGTTTACATTGATGATATGTCCGTAGGTAATGATAAGGTTATGTGATAGCCATTGTAATCATTCCTCACCAAAAAATCCACCTAAAAAGTATCAGCAGACCTGGGGTTGATGTCTTTGCAGGGCCACATGTAAGAAAGCTAATGAGTTATAAAACGATCACTGCTGCCAATGGCTATATTTATAATGTATACACAACAGGGAACCATTGTATTTCCCACAGTCATTGCCTAACCCATGGCATTTCTTGCTTACAGCCCTCGCTTTGATCGCTGCAACTTCTGGTTTCTTAGCAAGTTGTTTCATGTTGTGTGAGAGCAAAAGGGTGATGCAGATACATTTGGGCAGATGTATATACAGTGTCATTGAAAAACTACAGTATATGACAGTTTGGTATGAGATTATATACTTTTATAAAAAAGATCTTGCTTCTATGAATAACATACATATGGCTGTCATCCTTTCCCCAAATTTTACTTAATATTGTATAAATATTTATGTGGTAATTTACCTGTAGACGTAACTGGAATTAGCAGTTGTTTAACCCTTAAGCAATAGCAGTAAAGTTTTGCCTTTTTCTCAGACTGTCAGTGGATACATATTATTGGGAGAGGGAAGCACAGCCGGAGTCCAAAGGTTAAGATATGTCAACAAACCAATTAATACAAACTTAATAAGGTAATACACTTTTGGTACATTAGAATGCCCTGATTCCTCCAAAATAAGTCAGTAAACAGGAGGAGATTGACAAAAATAATGGTGGTCTGTTGCTTGGAATACTTTGGAGGAATCAGCTGCTCCAAATTTACCAACACAGTTCTACCCATGTAAGTTAAATTACTGTCTTTGACTATTATCAGATGATTAAGGACTCAAGTGATGTAGTCAGAAAATTGGAGGTTATCGAGTCCTTCATATGTTGCCACGAAACACCACCTATATGTAAGGAGCGTGTTTTGTGGGACAGTATACACAGGAGGAAACAAAAGCCTCCAGTTCTTGTACATGATCACAAAGCCCTTAAGTTATGTCGCATGACTGTCAGTGTCATCAGCAAGTTAATGCTACAATGAATGAGTTGCCTAATAGGGACAGTTATTTGCCACTACATTCTCCACTGAGGTTATGCATGAAAAAGCTGCTCAAAATTGGTTGGTTCAACAATGTTTCCCCTGTAAGGGGCCTCTTAGTATATACTGTACCGTAGTACAGTACATAAAGTAAATGAATGAAAAAATGATATGGCGAGAACCTACTGGGTCCTGGCACGTCATAACACTTTCATAATGTCACATGTACAGTAATGCTGTTTGGTGGGAGAATGGAGGATTTAACAATGTGGACAAGGATGGCTTTTGGTCTGGTGTGTCTCAGGTTACTTCAGATGATCTGTGTTCAACCTTTAGGCAATGTCTTCGTGGAAATCTTTTGCACCAGGAAATTGAGCAATCCTACATGAAAGGTAAAAATTAAAGGCTGATTTCTATTTAAACCTGAAGGATTTACTCACAGCTACATAGTATGGACTGGTTTTCTAGTAATTCCAATACTTGGCCTTGCAAAATGTCTTGGAATGCCACAAACCCGGTCCCAACTACTCTGCGCTTTCATCTTGTTTCAGAGCTGTAAATCCCGGTGACAACAGTTTTAATATAGCATGAGGAAGAAAGGACTGGAGATTGTTGTTTGTGTCAGCACAGTTCTGTATAGTTACTGTTCTCCTTGTATGTCACACAACTGTTGGGTCAGTGGGAAACAATTTGTCCTTTGTAGGAACTCAGTGCTGTAGGAGTGTTAATGTAATATATAATTTAGAGTAGTTGGTTGAATGCCTCTGTTGAACTCTAGATATTTCTGTCAGTTGAACATATGTGTGAAAGACCAATGCCTTGCTTTTTGTAATGCTCTCGGAATCTCTGTTTGGTTAATTGAATAAGGAATGATGTTATCTGATTAAAATTTATTTTATGTTTCCCCTGAATCAACAGATGTAAATACTGTAATTGTTAGTAATTTATGTAAAACAAGATCCAGATTAATAAAACTTTAACCACTTCTCGAGATTTTGTATTATTGATTCAATATTATTTACCCCAACCCATAAAAATGAAGAAATGGAGTATTTGATGTTGGTAATGGTGTTATTTAATACTGTATCACATTACTTTGTCAGATGATGTGTTTTGTTCGTGATCATTGGAGTGTTAAATCATAATACAAGATTGGCAATTTCGTGCATAACATTGTATATATTTGCATCTTTTCTTCTTGGGTGACATTTCTAATGGGCTAAATTTAGACTACAGTATGTAAACCTTGTTTAACATTCAACGTGAACACTGTGGCTGTTGTTAAGTCCAAAGAATTGCCATACTTAATAATAATCGTTATGTGGAACACATAATAATTTATAAAGGTCTTGTGACGTACCCTCTCTATATCAAGAATATTAGTGATGGGGTAGGTGACAGAGCCGCAGAAGAGTGGATCGACTCCTATAGAGTGAGAGCTTGGCTGTGAAGTCTTACGACAGGATCGAGTTCCAGTCCCAACCAAGCATGTAGAGTTTTCGAAGTGATCTGATGGTTGAACCGTGGTTCTCACTGCTCATGAGACTCATGTATCCTGACTATACTAAACGTCAAGAAAATACACCTCATTATCATATTGTTATCAGTTCATAGCATACCCATAGAGATCTATTGCCATGGTGTTTGTGGTCCCACCTTGCTATCATCTCCCTCGTCCTACAGGGTCTCCCAGTCCTTGGGCAATCTTTTTTCTTTGAGTTCATGATCTTTGTGATTAATTTCCGTTTAACAATGGTTACTAGACCGACTATAATAATGCGATTATTAGTTTATTGGGAAGTCTGCAAACTACCCATAGTTTGAGACTATCTCTAACATAATTATGCAAACAGTATTTTAATAGTTATCATATATTTCATTCAAATAAGTTAGCATTTTTGTAAGATTTATTACAATGACATTTTTCCTATAATGGCATAAAAAACATCCCAGTCGACATTCAAAGTTGCATCGGGGTGGCGGACGTACGATGTGGAAAATACTTACTTCTATTATAGTTAGCTGTTTCTTCCTGGGTGATGGATGGCGGATAATATTTTATGAACATTGATTATCTATCATCGTAAAGGTAATGAATAAAAAACAATGGACCCATAAACTATAAGATAAATAGCTGAACTTAGGTACGCTGTTTAGAGAAGAAACATTCAAAATACAGCATCCCTTGTATATTCTAAATGTCCATACAAAGCTTCGAAACAATACGACTTTAATTTGAGGTTAAGAAGACAGTAGGTATGGAAAGTGCTTTGGAATAATGAATAATAAAATTGAGAGTTGAGTAAAAGCGGTCGAGGCAGCAGCACATGAAGACAGTGGAAAAGATAGAGAAAATGCTAGTTGACCCCTGGACGTTGGAGGAGGAGGATGTGTGTGTCTAGTGCTTGAAAATTAGTTGCAATGGCTTGGACTTTGATTTTAAAACATTTATATAGCTACGTATAATGTGTGCGGACCTGTAATCATCCCTCACATGGATTAATATACTGTGTAAAGTGTGTTAATAATGAGTTATATAGAGTGAACATTTAACTCAGGTGTGCGAGGTAGTGATCCCGTCCAGGTGTATTTTTTTTTTAGTTAATTAACAAAACTTCTCCTTAAACTTATTTTTTGGAGAGTGGGGAGATTTTTGAACCTTATTATTATATCTAATATTGGACGACGCACAATTATGTCTACCGTGCTTAAATAACTGAGTGATTGCCAAGATAAATATATATAGTTCCGACCAGTGTGTGTGTGTGTATGTATGTGTGTGTAAAGAAATGATGGTGATGATGATGACGATGATGGTGAAGGTGGTGTGGGGACTCCTCTTCTTCACTTCTTCTGCATCTACACAAGGTATGTATGTGTGCTTAATTAACTTTTGTGCTGGTAATTGAATTTGGAGCAAACTGATTCATCCAAACTATTCTAAGCAACAGTTTACCAATATTTGTGTTCGTCTGTTTTTTTTTTTTACCTGGAATAGGACTTGTGGAGGAATCAAGAAACTTTAATGTATACTACCAAAAGTTACAAAAGTATGTTGCCCCCTTAATTTAATTCCCTGTAATTGTGTGGGAAAATTGGAGACTTATGATTCCTCCTAACTATGCTAAGTTACGAAAAACGCTCCTTCCATATAACGTTAGGTGCTGATTCGTGGTAATATTCGAAGAACTCTTTTACCTCCAATTTTCTGTCTGCATCATTTAATCAAACCGTATCAACGAAATCCCTTCATCCTCATTAATACGTAAGGATGTTGACGGAAATCTTATCTGTATACATCACAACCATTTAATCACATCGAAAAACTACGTACATTATTTAAGTAAAGATGACGTTAGCGAATGCAGTATTTAACAAAAAGTACAAACAAGTACGAAATACAGTGCTGTACCCATAAAATTAGTAAATAAATACAAAATACGGTGAGATCATCAACATTACCACATCATCATGCATGACTACAGTACCTCGTCTTCAGGAGGTGTCGTTTACCTCTGCACAGCTATACTGTATATTTTCTCTGTCATTGTATGACATTTCTTCACGCATCACCCTCGAATGTTCACCAGTAGAATATTTTTTTTATCCTACGATACACAACGCTTGTTAAAACGCGTACTTTTTGCATATCATCCGTAAATGTGTGTCCTAAAGTGGTTTCCCAAACTAATATGATGGATGCAAAGAGAGGTCATGTCATGAAAGGGTCACACTTGTCATCTATTCGGACAGTGCATGAGCCCAAGTAGCCTTACTATGAAAACGGAAATCCAGATGTTTTCAAGAAGAATATTTCAACGACTGAAGGGGGGAGGGGTACAAATTGCCTATGCTGTCTGTATTGTCCCAGCATCATCAGATCAGATGTTGTTTAGAGTAATGAATGCTAAGGATACTAATTATAACCCTGATAAGAACTTTTATCAACATTAACGGCACAGGTGTTTAAATTTAAATGATTGGCACACAAGTATCAATTAAACTAACGTATCTCAATGTCAGTGTTGTTAGCAATTAGTTGTGATAACGCCCCAAAACCTACCCTGATGATAAAGAATATAATAATAATTTTACAGGTTGCTAATTGTAGTAACGTAAATATTTCCTACATTCCTGTAACATCTATCCCTGCCCATCAAACCCCTTCTTGATTCACACACTCCAGTTGGGCAGCATAAAGAATAATTCGGTCTTTGTGTGGAAACAACCGGTATGGTACCGGTACAGTAATCGGTTACCTGCGGCATAACCTATAACCTAAAAACAAAGAGAACAAGAACGCGATGAATTTGTAAGTGTCGTATTATGTAAAATAAAGCTATTACCGCTCATTTAAAAAAAGCCACCACACAAGGGCACATCCTTTGTATTTTCAGTTATAATGTGCCTGCAGATAGTTTGTGGTTTCTTTAAAAAGCAGTTTTATCGTCTGTTCCTTGTAGTTAATGTGTACAAGTCCCCGAGTTGTGTGGTGTTGAGGCTTAGGGGAGGTGGATGTGATGAGTGGGTAGGTGTGGGTGAGTCTTAGTTAATTAGGCGTGATTGAGAGTTGAGTGGGCATGGATGTAGTTTAGGTTTAAAGGGGGATTAGGAGAGGAATGAGAATGTGGGCAGGAATGTTGAGGGAATGCGTTGAGGAGTGGAAACTCAAAATGAAATGTTGAGGGTGTTGTGAGAAGTGAACTGTGTGATGGAGAGTTGAGAGGGCGTGGTTAGACTTGGGTTATGGGAATGATGGAGGGTTGTGTGGGCGTTGTAGAAATCAGTGAGGGGGGCGTGGTGAGGCAGGCTGAATGCTCCATCCAACATGTTATTTTCCACTTCTTGAGCGGTGGTGTACTGACATTGTATGCTGAAAGGCAACAATGTTCGGTCGTGGATGGGTTTGGATCCAGATTATTCTTTAGTGAAATAACTACAGTAGTTTCTAGTTTCTGATGCTTAACAGTATGTTGCTGTAATTGTCCCTTACATAGGTTCGTTCAAGGCTAGCGAATCGGGAAACCACTTGACCGTATGAAACTTAAAACGTGGTAAATTGGGAAACCTGTACATGGCTTTTTGGAACTTCAAACGTGGCAGGCAGCTCATCTCCGTACTATGCTATGCAAGTGAGGAGGACACGGAGAAAGGACAAAGGAAGCTACCGGAAGCTACGGTCTGAGGCTGGATCCTGTTACTGCCGCGTGGCTGCACAGCGTCGCATGTTGTTCATCCATCATCGTTACCAGACGTCTTAGGCTATGAGAAAAATGTGAGCAGAGAAGCTAGTTGAATTCACTCCTAACGGGTTGATGTTCAGTGACCATGATTACCATCCTTTACTCATGACCACCAACATGCGAGGACATAGCCTAAGGAGTGAAGCGAACGCATTTCCACTTGACTTATTTCTTTCCGTTTAATTCCCATTGTTTCAGGAAGACCTCCCGACACTCGCTATTGAAAATCCTGTTGTCTGTCATCCTATTCAGCTGACAGCTCGTGAGAATATTATCCTATAAACAAAGACAAACATCAGAACGCTACCCTCGGCTTTAGTCCCTCGCCCTAGCTGTTTGACTACAGTACGTACAAATTGGATGAGCGTTCACCTGTCCTACAGGGTCGTAAATTCCATCATCTTTCTCTATCGGAAGCCTATCTATTGGTGGTAAAGATTATTATTAAATGCTAAGTACTATTCCTAGCCTACTCCAGTGGCATCACGGCAATATCGGGTAGGCGTGGACTAGTAATCTTCCGTATAAAGTGGTCACATGTTTTGAAATGGTCAAGTGGTAATGGGCCTTCCTGACAAAGTCCCTGGTCGCAGTTACAGTGCTAATTAAGGCGAGGGTTCAGAGTTTGTACTGTCAGGGAGGGCATGGAGGTAGGGGAAGGAGTAGTGAATGGGGTGGGCAGCTGAACACGAGAGAAGGGGGAGGAGGGAGAGGGATGTAGGGGGAGGAGGGTTAACGCTTTTTATGTGTGTAACGTTTACTTCCATTTCCCCCGCGTCTCTCTCTCTCTCTCTCTCTCTCTCTCTCTCTCTCTCTCTCTCTCTCTCTCTCTCTCTCTCTCTCTCTCTCTCTCTTGTCGGCATTATTGGAGTATCTTCATTGTAAGTTCAGAGGTGATATTAGCATAGACATTGTTTCTGAAGCGAAATCCAGAGACAATTTCATGTAAATTTTATTGCAGCCCAGAACACTGTCAGGAGTTTTATTATTTGTACAATCGATATAAGAATAGTTATATATCCTACTGCCATTATTTACCACCGTATTGTATCTGCTCTATAATTAAATACCCCTTATAGTTTTACTGTAGATGATTAAATAAGGCTAAGCTAGCCTAATCGAGATAAGGCACCAGTCTGTAGCCTATTATGATTGCCAGTCATGGGTGAATATTGTTTTTCTTGTAGTAAGCTATAGGCTACAGCACATTATAATACCACGTTGAACAGTACGGCTATAAAACTTGTGAATCTATTTTGCTACTATATTATACAGTGTAAAAATTTAGAAAATACATGATTAATATGATAAGAATATACATGATCGATCGAGGTGGTGGGATATGCGATATTCTTATTGTTAATATTTTTTTGGTAATGCTTCCTAACTTCAGTATACCGTAGGCTGTTATGACATACCTTTACCCCACTACACTGGGTCACAAAAGTCATGAAAATAATAAGCTAGATGAGTTTAACTGCTGTTCCCTTCCTTGTTAGATTATTGCACTGTCTATCTGGTGGGAGCAAAAGGGATCAATAGGGGAGACAATGAAAGAGAGATAAATTTTGAGTCAAGTTCTTCCAGTGACATCCAGGACCCTCGTTATAAGATAATGGGACCTCTTGTCATAAAGGGAGTGATCAGTGGCCTTTCAACATTAGGAGGCGAGGGAGGCAGGGGTGTGACCAGCAGAGAGAAAAAGGGGGGAGGGAGTGGTTAGCAGTGAGAGAGAGGAAGAGGGGGGGGGGGGGCGGGAAGGGAGGGAGGCAAGGTGTGTGGTTAGCTAAGAGAGAGGAGAAGGGTGTTGTTAGCAGAGAGAGAGAGGGGGAGGGTGTGGATAGTTGTGATGTAGAGAGGGGGAGGCTGTGATCAGCAGAGAGAGAAGGAAAGGTGGTGGGTGTGGCTAGTAGCGAGAGAGAGGGGGTAAGTGGATTAGGGGATGATCAACAGCAGGGAGGACGTATTTTAACACAAACAAATATCTTCGTTATCTTAGGTAGCCTTATGATTTGGTCGGTGGACTCGTAAATCATATGTTACAGAAATTCATTTGGAAATAGCATGGAAATTGCCTCCCAAAATGATTCTCTAGATCTGATGGATACGGTAGAAGTCAGTGTGAAAATGCTATAATTTATGCTCCTTCGGTTGGGTTGGAATTATTGAAAAAAAAAATCTAAAGTTCAAGCTTTATTAGTGAAATAATAATACCGTAACGTACTGATGAAGCACACCATCGCGAAATTTATTGCATAGGAGTGGCAATATATAACTATGAACTGGACATATTATGACACTTAGATCATAGGCTATTTGGTATTTTAGTAAATAAACTGTAGCCTTGACAACAGGCCCCGCGTGGTAACAAACTGGTCGAGACGTCATTGAATTTTAAGTTTCGCAAGGCAAACATGTGATTAGTTATCATTCTTTGGTACATTGCAGTGCCTTAATTTCTCTAAAGTATCCCAGGAAACAGGATCGGATAAAGAAAAATAATGGTCGCCTGTAGCTTGGAATAGATTGATGGAATCCGTTGCACTAGATGTCTAGTCTAGACTTATCAACATATATAGGCGCCTTCCCTTGTATTTCTTACTGGTGGTGGTGATCAAGGGGAAGGTGGTAGCCTAGTAGACTAAGCAGAGCAGATTAAGGGTTTAGAAACCATAATAATAGGCTTGGTAGCTTAGGCCATTGTTTAAAAGAGTACCATGGCTTAGGCTATCGTAATTATAAAGAGCGCGGCGTTGTTGCCCTAGTATTAATAAACGTTAACAATTACTTGAAGCTTGGTTTGGTGGTGAACCCCATTCTTATTCAAGTAGCAGTAACAACAGACACAAACATTAGGCAACATTACACTGTCAGTGAGTTAATACTTTTTTATTATACAGTAGACCCGTAAAACATTCTCCTCAAAACCATTGTCTTTTGAAGTTCACTCGGTAGAAGGAAATTGCATGGCTTCCAAATGAGTAGTGTACGAGGCAGTAGACAATAGCAGCTGTGAATTTCTTGACATCATCTTCATAATATGGTGGTGGGGGAGTAGCCTAGTGAAGGTGGTGGTGGTGGTGGTCTGGGTTCAAGAAGTAGCTAGGTGAAAGTGGTCGCCTGTGCTTGTGCAATAATTAAGTAAGGTGTCCCGTGAAGTAACACTGTCATTCTTTGGTGTTGGAAATGTGTATGTGTGTGTGTGTATAATAATGTGTTCCGTGTGGTAACTGGTATTCTTTGGTGCTGGAAAGTGTGTGTGTGAGTGTATGGTGGCAACGCATTAAGTTTACGAGCCTGCGTGTGTTTATAGTAGTAGGCATTGGTGATCGTCTGTATGTAGGTGTACTCTTGTATGTATGTGTGTGTGTGTGTGTTGGCACCATGTGATTGCTTTGTTTGGGGAACTTGTTGACACTCCCTATCATTTTTCACCGTGAGGGGCGCTGGCTGGCTGGGGGTCGCTCGAAATTATTAGGCCCGGGGAAACGTTAAGGGAGGGAGGGGACGGAGAGGGAGAGGGGGAAAGTGAGAAGAGGTGTGAAAGAGTGGATGATCATAGATAGGGAGATGGATGTACAAAAGATGGATTAGTGAACATATGGTGGAGATACGAAAAGTGGACGAGTGGAGGATCATAGACAGGAGGATGGTTTTGTAGATGGTAGAGGAGGTGCAAAGAATGGATGTGTGGAGGAATTTTGACAGGGAGATGGATGTATAAAAGGTGAATGAGTGGAATAGTCAAACATAGGCTAGACAGGGAGTTACTATTGGTAGAAGATATAAGTTTGAAAGAGGGTGGTAGGTCAAGTACTCTGTCACTTTCTTGTTTAGCGTTACATGTATTTCAGTTTATCAGGAGGGCTAATTTTCAATCGATGTTTTAAGTTTTCTGAATGAAAGACATGAGCATTTGGTATGAATTATCTAGGCTATGAGTGAATTACAAATTCGTACTCTCAGTCAGAACGCAATAATATTAATACTATAGAAAGATCGGTATTGTGATATCGGTATTGTAATAGGCCTATTAGGGTCGTATTCTTAAATTACTTAATCGGGAAAAAAGAGTGGTTTCGCTAAATTCGCATTGTTAAATAATACAAATTGAGCGGCGAAGATAATTTTCGTGGAAGAAGTACTTTAATACCACCACTCTATGAGAGTCTTATAGTGAAGGCCGAGGGTAAGAAGTGGGTAGGTTGTGTTTGTTGACATTGGCATTGAGGTGGGGCCCCCTGCCTCTTGCCTTTGTGGTTCTCTCCTGCCGACCGCACGCGCATTTTGTGAGTCGACCGGTTAAGCTACGGTACGGTATGTAATTAGTTTTCTTAATAGCTTTTCCCTCGGCCTATACAAATATATCTTGTACTGAAGGTAGCCTAATCGACTACGGTACGAGAAAACCTCTGAGGTGCCGCCTAAACTATCGGTTTCGTATTATACTGGAGTTTCACTCGAGTTAAAAATATTGCGAATCTGTGTTTACGTAATTATGCATAGATCTAGACCTTAAACTACTGTTGGAATAAATGTGTTTCTATGGATAAATATTGTTCTACCGATTGTAATATGTTTGCATGTTACACACACAAACATAGGTAGGGATTTCATGGGTTGTTTTTCCTCCCTTGTGAAGAGATTAGATCCTGGTGTGGATTGTATGACGGGTATATATCGTGATCATGTTGCCATATCACGTTTTGAGGTTGGCAGATTAGGTTACATACAGGGGATGGAGAGTTGTTTCAGATGGACTTGACTTTCTTAAAATATCGATGACTACTTTATATATATATATATATATTGTTATAAGCTAAGGTGATGGAAATTTTAGCGAGGCTACGCATGTTTGTTATTGCAGTGGCACTTTGCTTGAGATTGGAGGGAGGCTGGTGGTGGAGTGTGGCAACCGGTAGTATGATAATGACGAGTAGGTTCTCAAGGGAGTGTGACCTTGGAAGGTTCACATTGGCTCCACCTTTACCTGCACGAAAGAGAGACTTTGCGGCAATGGCCATGGAACAACCTATAGCTCATGATTTCGTAGATATGGTATTCATTATTAGGCTTTGGTCTTGTTATTCATCCTAGCTACCGAGTACTTGAGGTTAAGAAATGGGTTATATAGCCAATTTATACAGTATATGGTTTTGTTATTTTATGTATAAGTTCGTGAATCCGTAGAAATTGCATACCCTAGATGAACACACACAGAGACAGAAATAATGGTATAGCTTAAATAGAGTAGTGTCGGGATATGTACTATTTTTCTAGGAGAAAATAATCAAGGCCTCGGGCATGTAGATATAGATGTGAAGCAATAGGTTGATTTTATATAATTCGCCATCATCCTATACCGTACATTGAGAACAAACACACTAACTAACATTCTTCCTCAAGGTAACCGGAAAGACAGATTAGCCTAGGCTACCCTCCACTGCTCAGGTTCAAGGTTACAATAGGCTATGGGTAATATACAGTACAAAAAATTGTATTCCAAGAAAATTTGCCAAAATACCTACGGTAGTTAGCCTACGTCTAGCCTACTCACTACTGCATAGTCCTGTACTGATAGAGTAAATTTCTTGCCATAGTTAGAAAAATCCTTGGTCTATAGCTTATTTTCCAAAAAATATCGGATGAGATGTACATTTTTGTTTCATGTGTAGAGTGACGTAAGCCCCCTCTTGTTGCCAGGTTGGTTGATACACCATTATTGTTCGGAAGTTGTAAATAATGGGTCCTTTGTGAGTGCCCCTGTGTTTCCTCTCCATCCAAAATAATTATTGTTCCGTAACTTCAACAACACAGCATAATTATTGTTGTCCCTACACAACCATTACATTATAAAGGATTTGTTATACCGTCTGTACATTCAGTGCACAACCCGTACGGAAATAATTATGCTATGGTACAGTACTATTATAGTGTACGTGTATTCAGACAAGGCTAGGTATACGTAAAAATGTAAAATTACCTTAGATGCACGTTTTGCCTGTATGTATTTCAGTGTATGTACATCGATGTAAATTTGTGTGTAACTTGTTTTGAATAGCATTACGATTACTGAAAAAGTCAATAAGCTAAATGAGGTTAAAATATGGTGTAGGCTATGAGTTCAACTTCGTATTGACTATGAAGAGCATAACCAATACAGCCTAGGTCCTATACAGTATATCTCCTACCGCATATAGACATATCACACGTCGTGGAGTAAGCCTATTTGTACGAATAGGCTAATAGATAAGGAAGTTATTATCTCAGTAGGGCTATTTGAATATTGTTTCATGTCGCATTCCTTCGTGGTTTAGCTATTATTATTATTTTATTATTACTATTATTATTATTGCATTGGGTATAGTGACAGATTGAGTGTATGCTGTGTGGGTATAGTGTGTGACAGGTAAAGAGTGTGTGGGTATATAGTATAAAGGTGTGTGGGTATAGTGTGTGACAGGGTGTGGTGTGGTGTGACATAGTGCCAGTAAGAGGGCCACACCAGGCTTCACTGTGGTCTAACCGTCGTCTCTACCTCCTTCTCCTCCCTCCCCTTATTCCCTCTGGTCCTGGCACTCCTCCACTCATCTTGCCCAACCATACCACAACACCTTTCTTTCCCTACCATATCATACCCTACCTTCCCCCACCTCTTCCCGTCCCCTACCCTACCCTACCAGCTACCCTTCACTTCCCCAACCCTACACCCTACCCTCCCCATCCCGCTATCCTCCCCCTACCCTCTTCGCTATCCACCCCCAACCCTACACCATACCCTCCTCGCTACCCTACCCTTTTCCACCCAACCCTACCCCACCCTACTCCTGCTCTCCTTGGCCTCTTTCCCTTCTCTCCCCTCACCCTCACCTTTCTACTCTGCCCTGCCTTACCCCCTGCCCTTCATGGTCTCTTTCCCTTCTTTCCCCTCCCTTCCTGCCCATTAATTTTTTGTTTTACAATATTTGTCCCTCGTTCCCACACTTTACTCTCTCTCTCTCTCTCTCTCTCTCTCTCTCTCTCTCTCTCTCTCTCTCTCTCTCTCTCTCTCTCTCTCTCTCTCTCTCTCTCTCTCTCTCTCTCTCTCTCTGTACCGTATCTTTCACTGTCTGGTAGTGTCTGCCTTAATTAATCTTCTATTTTTCTATTAGGCTACCTTGCGCAAATAAATAGGTTTGTACTACTCCTTATGTTACTTATTAACTCACACACTCGTTCCCAGAAGGTTTGTCCGCCATTAGTTATTGTCCTCTGTAAAATGTCCGTCCACCTCGTCGCCATTTGGTGGACAACCGGACAGACAGACAGGAAGGGAGTAGCCTAGTGGGTCCTGACCATGGACCATCTGGGTGAGGGTGGGTAAGCAGTTTAAAGGTTTGTAGGTTCTCTCTCCTCCCTGCTGGGATTTTTTCTCAACCTTTTAACTTTTTATAGCCTCCCCTGTAAGTAATCTGGGGAATATTTTGCATCTGTTTCTTGGTTTGATTTTCGATTGCATGAATGACAACTACCGTACCGAACTAATTAATCGTCATCGTTTTATTGTGTAGGTTATATATGTCTTGTATTCAATGGTCAGTAGACTATGCCAGCTTAAGCTAATTCGATGTCTAAATTCTGGAACGTACACAAAGTATCGAAAAAAAAAAAATATCTCCAATCTCGATTTTTGCATTACCATACAGTATATATATTCCCTCGTATGTGAAAGTATATTATAGGCCTATATATGAAATTCTAGACAGAGACTGGCCATTATTCGGATCATTAATTCCGGAGAGGAAAAGAAGTGGCCACATATCACATTTCCCGTGTTTGTGTGTTTACGTCCGAGAGATTTAGTGGTTGTGTGTGTGTGTGTGTGTGTGATCGGGCATTATATTTTGTCTCCATTGTTGGCTCAGGTTAGGTTAGGTTTAGGCCTTATTGGTAGAGAGAGGATGGAACAACACCTCGCAGTGGATTAATGTTGTTTTTTTCCTTCGGCTGAATTACCGCACTAGGACAGTGATACGTTTTTATAGCGTCGCCGGTAATAGATTATGCATACAGGAAATGAATAGTGTGTATGTGTGTGTCTAATTGGGGGCATGTTTATTTGTTTGTTTTTGGAGGGATGTTTATTTGTTTGGGGCTCGTGTGTTTGTGTTTGTGTGTTAATTTGGGGCGTTTGTGTGTGATAATTTTGGGCGTGTGTGTGGGTGATAATTTCGAGTGTGTGTGTGTGTGTGTTTATTTTGGGTGTGCGTGTGTGTGGGTGTGAATGTGAGTGTGTTTGGCTTGGCGTCCAGAAAGGCGTAAACTGTCACCACGGGTAGCCTACTGGAGAAGGAAGGGATAGAGGGAGGGACGAGTGTGGGTGGGTTGGGGGAGGGAGTAATACGAGCGGGGCGTGACCAGACCTATGAGGGGAGAGGAAGGAAGGAAGGGAAGGATGGAGGTGTGTGTTGTTACGGTCATCTGGGAAGAAAGGGAGGGAAGGATGGAGGTGTGTGTGTTACGGTCGTCTGGGAAGAAAGGGAGGGAAGGATGGAGGTGTGTGTGTTACGGTCGTCTGGGAGGTAAAAGGAAAGAGGTGGTATTATGGGAGCAAAGCCTAAACCAACACATCATAAACAAAGACTTATGATCATCTTACCCCATATGGGGGTCTTTATATCCTATCACTGCCGTTCATTTAACCAGAGAGAGAGAGAGAGACCACTAACATTATAGCAGTAAGTGTATAGTTTAAGTGGAATAATGGGGGATGATGTAGCCTAGCTTATGGGAGGAAAAACAACCACAGTGGTAGTGTGAGGTGTGGAGGCAGTAGCAGCAGGAAGGAAGGAAGGAGGCGAGGATGATTGTCACTTGTTTTAGTTCACCACTCTTGTGCATACGTCTTGCTAGATTCAAACGGCTCCATCATGATACTCACATAAGTCGCATACACTACCGTACATTTATACAGGCAACACAGGGTAAGTAGTATATTTGTTGGTCAGTTGCTGTGTGTGTTGTGGTGGGTAGGCTAGGTAGATAGTGTGTTGGTGGGTCAGTGGCTGTGTGTGTGTGCATGTTTTGTGTTGGTGGGTCGGTGGCTGTGTGTTGTGGTGGGTGGGTAGTGGGGCGTCCGTTTATGGTGGTGGTGAAAATGGTTATGATGCCGTCCTGTGCATCTCAAGGGACCAACACCTAGCTAGCCTACCACCTTATCTGGCGCTCCTTAACTCCTCCCTTCCCTCTCCTAGCACCTCATCTCGCATCCTTTCCACTGTAATATTCTTTGTCAATAAACTTTTTCAATTCCATTCATTTCTTATATATCTTACCGTAGTCCTCTCCTATCATCTCATCTCGCATCCTTTCGACTGTAGGCTAATATATTTTGTCTATAAACTTTTTCAATTCCTTTTATTTCTCATATTCTTCCTTTTCTCTCCTACCCTTACTTTCTCTTCACATCTTCCCGTGCCATCTCTCTTCCTTTTTCCTTATCACAAACCCTCTCCATTTCTCCCCTCCCCGGTTAAAGCTTTCATTTCTACTTTCGGTCTCTTCTCGGTTCTCATCTCCCTTCTCCCTCACGCTTCTCTCCATCATAACCATCTTTCCTCCTCTCCCCTTCCCTTACTCTCATTTTACTCCTCTTGGTTTACTCCTCTCCTTTTACTCCACTTGATTGTTCCTCTTCTCTTACTCCTTTGGTTTATTCTTGCTCTCGTTAATCCGGGTTTTACTCTCGTATCCCCTTGACTTCTCGGTATTACATGCTGCTTCTATTTTTAACTCTCCTCCCCTTTTTTTCTCATATTTTATTATTAAATCTTTCTTTTACTGTGTTCGTTTGGTAACTTAATCTTACTTGGAGTAATTAGTTCACTGCTTTATATACCGGTACTGTACCATATATATATATATATATTCGGTCTGTGATATTTACTTACCTTACGACACATGATTATCAGAATATATTATTCTTTCCTTTTGTCTGTTCATTCCCACCCTCCCTCTTTTCCCAGTCAAACACCCTCCTCTCAACTCCTGTAAACCCCATTCCCCTATTGTTCTCTCTATGTATATCTCTTTACTTCCCTGTTTCACTTCCCCTCTCGTTCTCCTCATAAAATCTTCCTTATTTCACATTCACATTCTGTTTCATTGTGCCCTCTTTATTCTCTGCATTCACTAGCAGTACGGTACAAGTATATTTTTTTATATTGCCATTGTCTCTTCTATTCTTTATGTATCCTGTATGCCTATTCCCGTCTGTTTATCATATTGCCTGTTTTTTCATGTCTGCTTGTCACTTATTTATTTTTATTATCCATTTTGAAGCGAATATTTTTTTCCACTATTCCCCTTTTTTCATAGACTGTCCTTTCTTACTCCCATTGTTATTTCCTTGCCTTTCTCTTCCCTCTTAATTAATATTTTAGCTTGTATTTGTAAATTTCTAATACACAATAGACCTAACACAAAAATGTTCACTGTAGCCTATGTGGCTTGTTCAGTCTATAGTCTCATATTACATTACATTACAAGCTCCTACAAACAACACGTCCTTCATTCAGCTTGCCAATATATAGGCTATAGAGTATATCTTGTTTGTAACATGATATATCTACACATAGCTTTCACTGTAGCTGGCCACCATCACATTTTTGCTTAATTAATAGGCATATATTTAGCTTTCACTGAAGCTAGCCACCATCACATATTTGCTTAGTAAGCCTATATTTAGCTTTCATTGTAGCTTGTCACCATCTCATCTTCACTTAGTAAGCCTATATTTAGCTTTCACGTTAGCCTGTACAGTATATTTGGTCGTACTTGTGGTGGGTGGGTTGAGCAGATTGGGTTACAGTACTGTTGGTGTGGGTGGTGTTTATGTTTTCACTCTGTCTGTGTGTGTGTGTGTGTGTTTTGTCAGTAGGGGTGGTGTAACACGAGAATGTATAAGGAAAGTGTATCTAAAATCATATTACCGTACAGACAAATACAGATAAGAAAGAATATAAACACAATTCAAACGGAGAGAGAGATAGAGACTAAAATATAAACGGAAGAGAAAAAAAGAGAGAACAGGGACACAATTTAGAGAGAGAGAGAGATCAAAATATTAAAGGTGGAAGGTGTATTTATTTGGACGAAAAGGAAAATAGAGTGCATTTATTTATATACCGGTATACAGTATTATAATTATATCATGTGGGTGGGTTGCTGCATATGGTTGGTTGGCTGGAGAACTGTGAACCCATCTCTTCCCATTTAGCTATTTTCAGTGCCCCTCTTTTCACCTCCCCTCGTCCCGTCCGTCCCCAATTCACACACACACACACACACACAACTTCAAAAATCCACAAAACACCTGCTCCTTCCCACTTCTCTCTCTCTCTCTCTCTCTCTCTCTCTCTCTCTCTCTCTCTCTCAGCTCGAACCGTGTGTCATCCCCCCCAGCATTGGTTACGGTGGTGTACAGTTAGAGTTATAAGTTTTAGTCTCATGTCTGCCTCTCAGTAGCCTACGGTAGCCTAGGGTAAGTAGTAGTCTCGGTCATCTCAAGTTTAAGTTCTTTCTTTGTCTTTTATTAGTAGTAGTCTAGGCTATGCAATTTCCAAGATTAGTTTCTTTTTCTCTCTCTCTCAGTAATGTTCAGATGAACCTTTCTTTATTCCCAATTATCAAATTTGTAAATATACCTCTTGATGACTATTGCACTATGATGCCAATTTCTTATACATTTACAGCTAATTATAATATTGTTCTACCATATATTTCATTTTTAATGTATTTACAATTTCTTGTAGACGCACAAACCATTAACATCTTATTTAAAACACACACTACCGTACTACTACTACTACTACTACTACTACTACTACTACTAATAATAATAATAATAATAATAATAATAATACATTAGCAACAATACGTAGAATAAACTCGCTAGCCTAATTTGGCAACTGCACGTCTGACTCATTTTGTTTCTGACTGTACTTACTCCCCCTCGTATATTTTTTTTACACTTTTATATTCATTTCCCGGTCCGCGTGTTTGGTATCTTTTCCTCGTATTTATACCTCGTGTATGTCTGGTTTATTTTTAGTTAATCTTATTTTATACGGTGCCTCATTCCTCCTCTTGTTATTCGCGCCATTTTTGTTAACCAAATCCCGCTTTTTCCCGCCATTTATTTATAATTATAATATCTTTGTACGGGGTTTCCTTCCTACTCATGTTTTTTAGCACCATTTTTTTTATTATCTTATTTGTAGGGTGTCTCCTTTCTCCTGTTGGTTTTTCCTACCATTTTTATCTTGTACTGCGTCTCCCTCCCTACTCTTGTTTTTTCCCGTCATTTTTGTGTAACTTGTAAGGCGCCTCCCTCCTACTCTTGTTTTTTTTTCAGCCATTATTATTATTCATCCCGTTTCTGTAGGGCGGTTTATTTTCGTGCTGCTTCTGCTGCTTATTTTCCTAATTATCTGGTTCATTCCCCGTTTATCTAATTCGTTCCCCGTTCCTGTAATCTGCTGTTTTCCGAGGTAGGCTAACTGCATGGTCCGTTTCCTGTTACTCGTTTCCCGTTCACTATTACATTCGTATAGGTTTTCTCTACGATTCTCTCTCTCTCTCTCTCTCTCTCTCTCTCTCTCTCTCTCTCTCTCTCTCTCTCTCTCTCAGTTCATGTCCCCCTGCTTGAGTTACGAGTATTGCCTGAGATAACTGGCCTAGCCTATAGGAAGTGGCAGGCAGACAGATTAAAAGGTAAACAGACAGAAAGACAGGCAAATTAAAAGGTAGACAGACAGATAGGAAGGCAGACAGACAGAAAAACAAGCAAATGAGTATGTAAGTGAACATATTAGACAGACATGCAGGAAGACAAGTAAATGAAAAGGTAAGCAAACAAGCAGACAGACAAGCAAGCAACATGCAGACAAGGAGAGGAGACAATTGGGCAGGAAGGCAGAAAGAGAAGTAAACAGAAGGACGGACGGACAGTGGATGAATTAAGCTGAAGATGGGAGTGTCAGTTGTGCAGCAAATTGTCACAGCTTGGCTACTAGGCTATTTGGTAAAAGCAAGGCAGACACGGAGACCATTGGACCTGGAGAGAGAGAGAGAGAGAGAGAGAGAGAGAGAGAGAGAGAGAGAGAGAGAAGGAAGGGAAAGGAAAGGCAAAGAAAGAGAGAGATGGAGAAGGAAAGGAAAGGTAGCGAGAGAGGAGAAATAGACGGTGAAAGAGAGTAGGTGTGATATACAAGAGGGTTTCTAAATTTATACCCTATACTGTTTTCATCACTGATAATGATACAGCCACTTATATAAGGTTGACGGGGACACTTGTATAGGGTGAGAAGGAGCAGAGAGAGAGAGATGAGGAGGAGGAAAGGAAAGGAAAGGCAGAGAGAGAGAGAGAGAGAGAGAGAGAGAGAGAGAAGAGGAGAAGTAGGAAAGGCAAGGCAGAGAGAGAGAGAGGAGGAGGAGGAAATGAAAGACAGAGAGAGAGACAAGAGAAGGAGGAGGATGAAAGGCAAGGCAGAGAGAGAGGAGGAGGAGGAAAGGAAAGGCAGAGAGAGAGACAAGAGAAAGAGGAGGAGGAAAGGCAGAGAAAGACAAGAGAAGAAGAGGAAAGGAAAGGCAAGGCTGGTGGTACTTGTAGTGGGGGTGGTTATGATTCAGATGTAGGCTATACTGTATTATACTGTACTCTATATAAATAGAGATGTGGACTCGTCATTATAATTATGTCCTCAGTACCGAAATAGAAGGTCTGGTAGGGGTCATTTATTATATTTCCGGACAGTGAATATGTGTATACCTATATTTTTGTTACCAGTTACACACACACACACACACACACACACACAGAGAGAGAGAGAGAGAGACGATTGGAAAACAGACAGACAGACAGGTAAACACAAAACACGCCGGTCATGTGGTGGTGATAATGGCTGCATGTCCCGTTCCTTCAGACTAGGCTACTGCTCTCTCTCTCTCTCTCTCTCTCTCTCTCTCTCTCTCTCTCTCTCTTTATGACTCACTGCATGCAATTTCATTTCTCAGGCCTTAAGCTCTTAACTATTTTCTTACTTAGGCAAGCTACACACACACAGTTTCTGTTTCTCTCTTCCACCTTGTTATCTTTTTGTCCTTCCTATGGTTTCTCTCTTCCATCTTACTTATCAACCTTTCCTCTCTCTCTCTCTCTCTCTCTCTCTCTCTCTCTCTCTCTCTCTCTCTCTCTCTCTCTCTCTCTCTCTCTCTCTCTCTCTCTCTCCAGCCTCCTCGCTACAATTAGCTCCGTGTTTGTTGTTTCTCCATTTGCCTCTGTGCCCCTGCTGTAGCGACACCCTTCTCACTCTCTCTTGTCCTCATTTTCTTATTCTTTCCTCTCCTCTCTTTTCTTCTCCTGCTATTTTGGTATATGAATTATATCTACTATCCCCAATGTTGTCTCTACCATTTATAGATAATCAAATACGTTTTCCAAAGAAGAACATTAACTTACAACAACACCTTCACAGGGTTACGCAACTCAGAAATTACACTATCATCGCCACACACAACAACAACAAGAGGCCACACTTCAACCATCACCACATTGACAACAACAACAAAAGTCCAGTCATAAGTCTTCAATACACTGTCTGGCTTCAGTTCTTTTATTGTGGCCCTTACAAATCATTTCGACGAACGCCTGTGAAATCAGTCTCACCCTACCACCATAAATAGACAAACCAATTTTATATTACGTTGAGGGGTTGAGTTTCTTGTTACTGATTTATTTTCTTATGTTTATATAGCCTACTTATTATATACTTTGCCTAGATTTACTTATTCGAGACACACACACACACACACTCTCTCTCTCTCTCTCTCTCTCTCTCTCTCTCTCTCTCTCTCTCTCTCTCTCTCTCTCAGACAAGCACAGTGAAGGGCAACTACTGTACAGTATTATAACCAGTCAAGGTTACACGTCAGACCCGTACCATTGTTAAGGTGTTTTGGTATCCCTTTGTAAGTGTGTCAAGATCTGTTAGCAGTGAAGGTAAAAAACAACAACAATGTTATTCCCCACCACTCAACACATGTATAGGGGACGATGCAGGGGTTGAGAGAGTGGGAGGTTGATTGGGAGGGAGAAAAAAGGTTGAGTGGGAAAGAGGGAAAAAAGAGGTTGATTGGGAGGGGTAGGGAAAGAGAGGTAGGAAGAGGGGACATTTGTGTAGCCTGGATTGTTGTTGTTGTTTAGTTGTGTGCAGCTGTATTTGAAGCTTATCTAATCCTGATATATAATATTCTTATACATACCGATACCCTACATATCTGAATGACTTAGGATATTCTGGAAAGGAGAGTTAGGGTGTGTGGGCAGTATGAGGTGAAAGATGGAGGGAGGGATGGAGAGCTAGGCTGTGTGAGAAGGAAGGAAGGAAGGGAAGGAGGGCTAGTGTGTCTGAGAAGGAAGGAAGGGAAGGATAAATGAAGGGCTAGGGTGTCCGAGAAGGAAGGAAGGGAAGGATAAATGAAGGGCTAGGGTGTCCGAGAAGGAAGGGAGGGAGGGAGGAAGGGCTAGTAGTGTGTAAGTGGAGGGAGGGAAGGCTAGGCAGTTTGAGGAGGAAGGGAGGGAAGGAGAGAGGAAGGAAGGAAGGAAAGGAGTGAAGGCTATATTATAGGCAGTCTAGTGAGGGAGGGAGGGAGGGAGAGAGGGGGCCACCATTATGGACGCAATATATATTCACTTGTGGCTGGAGAATGACCCCATCGTTGAAGGTTATGAAGACCACACAAACTGGACCTCACCTCACCTCCCAAGATAACATCATAACATAACGTAACATAACGGGGGTCTGCAAGGAGGTGAGAGGAAAGGGTCGTCATGCAGCTCTTGAAAGGAAGGATGAAGAACGTAGAAGTAGGAAGAGGTGGAGATGAGGTATTGTTCCATATCTATTGGCATTGGTGTTGTCTATCTTGGATGAAGGGAGGTATGTTGAAAGATTAGGAATACACACACGAGAGAGAGAGAGAGAGATTGGTTGCCAGTTTTTGTAATCAATCTGTGTCTCGTCTTTGGCTTCGTTCCCCTTCCCTTGCTCTTTGATGTACTCGTATACACTTCAGTTTGGATAGTCTGTCATCGTATTTTTTTTTTTATCTCGCTTCTCCTCACACCCTTCCTCTTTCTCTTGTGTACCTCTTCTCATCTTTTATCAGACTCTCCTCCTCCATCCCCTCACAACAACCTTCCCTTTTCTCCTTTTCCTCCTATCCTTTCTCCTCTTCCTCTTATGCTTTCTCCTCACTCACATTCCTCGTATTCCTGACTGCCCTTTCCCTTCCGTACTTTGTGTGTGTGTGTGTGTGTGTGTGTGTTGCACCACTTATATTTGGCTCACATTATTTCATTCCCAATTTCTTCTCTTAACTTCTCATTTTCCTTCCTCTGTATATCCTTGCTTCTTCATCTCTCACATTCTCTTTCCCCCCCACGTTTCTTCTTTTCCACACTTTCCTTCCTAACTTTTCCCTCCCTGCTCCTCCTTATCTCCCGTTAGGCTTATACTCTCCCCTCGCTGCACGCTCCTTCTCTCCCTCGTACCATTTTTCTCTCTCTGCTCCCATATATCCCTCTACACGTTCCCTAATCCTTAATTTTTGCTCTTGAGTTTTCCCCATCATCCCTTTAGGTCCCATCATTCTCTCCCATTTCCATAACACCCCAGGCCAGATTTCATATTAATTAATCTACCTCCCCCCCCCCCCCACTACCATACTGTGCCCCCTCCATAAACTAAATCAATCACCCTCAACTACCATTCCCACAACCAAAAACTAAATCAATCCCTCCAAACTACCATCCACAACCATACACACTATTCTCCCTCCCTCTAAGCTAATCTCTCCCTACCATTCCCAAAACCATACACACTACCCTCCCTCTACTCTCCCCCTTCCCCCTCTCTCCCCTCCCCCCTCTCTCCCCTCCCCCCTCTCTCCCCTCCCCCTTCCCCCTCTCTCCCTTTTGCACAGTTCCCACGGTATTCCCTTCCCATTATTCCACTCACATAATTTTCCCCATTCACTATACCGCAATGTTATCCCCCCATCCACCCCCTTAGTAGTCAGGGGGGAGGGGTGGGGGTAGATAGTGTACAGTCGGTGGTCAAAGTCATGTCTGCCATACTCACTCACACTCTTCATGAAGCTTTTATATATATATATATATTTATTCATTTATTTATTTTATTTATATCAGCTTTTCAAACAATTATATACAATAGTTTAAAAACATATATATATATATATATATATATATATATATATATATATATATATATATATATATATATATATATATATATATATAAATATTTATTAAAATATATAAGTATTAAATTATAATATAAATTTAGTCTCTGTTACACCACACAATTTTTTTTACACATTCACTACCTACCACAATAATATCACCCTCCCTCCTTCCCACTAGTCTAGCTACCATACCATAATCTCATTCAGTCTCCATTCTACTCCCTCAGTCAGTCAGCCAACCTTCCACTACCACACCACGTCTCTCTAATTTCATAACTACTACGGTACTACCAATCATCCAACCTCTCTGCTGCTCCATCATTATTTGGCATCGTTGTCCCATCCCTCTCCAATTATTTTCTTTTGCCCCTCCATATAGGCTATAAATTCTCCCTTATTCCCATTCTCTCTCTCTCTCTCTCTCTCTCTCTCTCTCTCTCTCTCTCTCTCTCTCTCTCTCTCTCTCTCTCTCTCTCTCTCTCTCTCTCTCCACGTTTCTTCTTTCCCTTCCTAATCCACATCATGTTTTTTTCTCCTTCGTTTACTCCTCCTCATCATCTTTTCATTCTTCCTCCATCATTAAGGGATCCTGTGATATAGTCGGAAAATTGGAGATAAATGAGTCCTCCAAATCCCCAAATGCCGCAAAACACCACCTATATGGTAGGAGCTTGTTTTGTGGCATAGTCAGGAGGAATCAGAAGCCTCCAATTCTCCTATACACGATCACAGTGTCCTAAAAATATATACACCTCAGCCGAGTAAAGAAGTTGGTACAGTATAATATAATATATAACATAACAGCCTCGCAAGGACCAATAGGTGTGTTACTCTTTAACAGTTCTCTTATGTTTTCGTCTTCCTCCCACACCACTAGAAAATATCCACACTGAGAATAACTAACAGACGCACGTGACCTGGCAGCCTGTTATGTGGTGGCTGCCTGGCGTCATTGTGTGTGTGTGTGTGTGTTCTCGCTGACTGTGTTGTTGTTGTCGTCGTCTACGGATGTGTTGTGGCGGTGACGAGGCCTTGTTGAGATTGTCTGCTTATCTGGCTGATGATAATGATTATGTTTTGTCTTGTAGTGTGTATATGTGTGTGTGTGTGTGGTGTGTAAAGTGCTTTCGATTTCGCTCACATAATCACATAGCCTACACACAACACGACACAGCAACACATATTTTATTAATTTTATTGCAATAGATAGATAACACACACACACACACACACACACAAAGACAGGATGACAGCGAGGAAGGAAGGAATGAATTTACCCTACTGAATTGACTAATGCTTGGGGTAACATCTTTCCTTCCTTCCCTCCCTTTGTCATTCCTCTTCCTTCTACCATAAGTTACCTCCTCAGTCTCATCCTCCTCCGTCTCATCCTCCTCCTACTTTTCCCCCTCCACCCTTCCCTCCTTACCCTTCTTCCTCCTCTCTTCACCTCCTCCTATACCCTTCCTTCCCTACCTTTCCTCCTCTTCCTCCCCTCCTTACCCTTCCACCACCACCATTTCCTTCCCTCCTTACCCTTCCTCCTCCTCTTCCTTCCCTCCTTACTGTTCCCCTTCCACCTCTCCTCGGCTATTCCCTCCCCTTGTAAGCTTCCTACTACTCTACAACCCACACCAACGAGGCGGCCCACCTACCGTACACACTCACAGTCACACATCACACTATACTTGCTTTCACGGGCACACCACATCACTCACTATTGAAAGACACCATACCAAATCAATTTCACAACCCCAACGCATGACATCACATCAAATGAAACCACGACATCAGTGTTATCATCATCACACACCACTCAGTACATTCACGACCACATAACATCACCACACACCACTCTCTTCACATTCCACACCCCACCATCCCTCTCATCCCACACCACACCATCCCTCTCATCACATACCACACCATCCCTCTCATCACATACCACACCATCCCACACTATCTCACATCACACCACACCATCCCACACTATCTCACATCACACCACATCACAACAAGCCACCAACCACTTCCGGCCATGACCACCACTAGGCTATATATACTGTACACACCCACTGCTTTATCACAACGGATAGCCTACCGGTACCACTCCTCTGTCATCTCTTAGTCATTCCCTCCTGACTGACTATCGTGCTATCACTGGTTTATTTATTATTTTTATTATATATAATTATTTTGTAAGGTGGATATATTACAAGTTTTCGAGTCTGAATTTATTTTTTAACTACACATAATATTACTATCACTTTTAATGCTACACACACACACGAGCATGAGAAATTCGACCGTAACACTGGCCAGCCATTGAAGAACCGCCAATCGTGTTGTTGGTTCCATCTGTGTTTGGTGGTTTGTGTCTTATTACAGTCTTACGGTCCCTTTTATTACTGGCGTGTTTGTTGTTGTTATTATGAGTTTGTCTGGTCTGTTTGTAGCTCTTTCGGTCTCAGTCATTGTTGTTGTTGTCATGAATTTGTCTGATTTGGTTGTAGCTCTTTCGGTCTCTGTCATTGTTGTTGGTCTCTGTCTTTCCCCTGGTTGTTTGAAGCTCTTCAGGTCATTTTGTTGTTGGTGTTTGTTTGTCTGTATGTGTCTTTTTCTCTTTGGTTGTCTGGTCCACCTCTGGTCTTGCTTCCTTCCGGTCTGTTGTTATTAAGAGGTTATTTTGCTGGTAAATTGGAAGGCTAGGCTACTGATTCCTCGTAACTATGCCAGAAAACAAACGTCTTCCCTGATACTAGCCTAATGGGGGATCTGTTTCGTAGCATAGGAATCCCTGAGACCTTCCAATTCACCAACAAAAGAAAGAATCTCCCCTAAATATTGAATGTCTCTTCCCTTCCTGGTTCATCTCTGGCCAGCCTAGTCTATTTGGTACCGTAATATCTGCTGCTGTTTATATTGTGTGTCTTCTTCCGTCTTTGTGCTTGGTCAATTTATTATATTCTTACATTTGTCTGCCTGTGTGCTTGGGCTATAGGTTTACTGTTTTTGTGGTCCTTTATACTGTTGTTTATGATATTGTCCGTCTTTTGTTTGTGTTCTTGCGTCAGTCTCTGTTCTTAAGGTCCTGTCTACTGTTGTTTTGTTGTTGTCTGTCTTTCGTCTCTGGTCTTACGGTCCGCTTCTTTATGTATGTACGGTTTATAATGGCGTATGTATTGCTCACCCCATAAATTGTGAACGAGAACCTTTATTCCCCATACAGGCAGGCAGGCAAGTGAGAGTATAGCAGAACATTATAACACAACTTCGCTACCTTGTTACTGATGTCCTCCTATTAGGCTGTAACTGTGCCCACGTGTACGGAAGGAGTCTGTGTGTGTGTGTGTGTGAATTAACTCTAACTTTTTGGTGCATAGAATTTTAGTAGCCTATATATATATATTTTTGTTTTCTCTCTCTTTGTAGGTATGTGCCCCAACGTGTGCTGGTTTGTCATCGTAATCTATAAGGATATTTTGTAAGTATTTAATTGAGCATTTCGTTCGTTGAAAGGAGTTTAGTGCAACATTTCGTTATAAGTATTAACGTACACCGTTTCGTTGTAAGAACAATACGTAAAATGTATATAAATAAGGGAGATGAGGGTCTTGTTTTAAGTACTGCATTTAATTCTAAGTATGTAAGTTTAGCTTCTCGGTAGGTGTACAGTCACGAGCAGTACTGGTAATAACTATGTAGCTTTGGTTGAAGCTTTGAACAATCTAATTCACCAACAAACTACTGTAATTCCAATTGGCTTGAGCTCGCTTATTATGCCTACTCGATCAGGCTATTCGAAGCAAGCCTGGATGCATATTTTGGTTTGCAAGTGTACAATATATATATTATCACTCCAATCAATAAACACACTGACTACCAATTTCAGTAAGTTGGAGTGTGTTGGTGAGTCACTACTGTATCCTACTGTATACTTCCTTATCGACCATACCTGCACTTACGGATTGATTATACTCGAGAAATATTGCCTTGTAATTTATTGTTGGTGATTGCATGACAACACGCTATTTTCATATGCCATTTCCATATTTTATGAGGGAAAGCAGACGAGTGTAAAAAGTTCATGTCGATATGTGTATGTACAGACAAAAAAAGAAAAAAAAAACTTTGCTACAACATAAAAACTGCAGTGATTGGCACGATAAAATCTTCAGTGATTGGCAATATACTCAAGTCATCCTTTTTTTTCAGTTACCGGTACCGTATTTTTATTTTTATTTTTATTTTTATTTTTCCGACCCCTGCAATGTACAAAGTGCACAATAATCTGCTCGCTGTAGTACAAGTGGTAATGTTAGGAGACACCTTTCTATTTTCTCTTAAATATCTTGTTGTTGTATTTTGACGCAACTTTTATTACGGGCTCCTCTATAGTGTAAAAAGTTTTGTTTGTGATAGCGTGACAGTGGGAAGGGTGGATTAAATTGATCGGTTGGTTGATACTGCCTGGCGACCCTGTATTTTTAATAAGAGAAGTAGGTACGGTACGGGAGGGTGGTATGGGATTTGTGCTTAATAGGAGACAGACATGCCTCGTGTTGTGTAGTATGGAGCAAAGATGTAAAATATAATGTGTTTTAATAAGAGCTGTATCGTAGTATAGAAGATTGTTCTGTATGAGATGTAGTTTCGAGTGGAACGTGTGTTTAATAATAGACATACTGTACATGGCTCTGTGTGAACCGAGTATTTATACAGAGCATAATATACAGTGTGTGGCTGGGGCGTGTGTCCAATATAATAAGAGATGTAGCACTGTATGTGTCGTGTTTATCGTAGGAGACAGACAAAGTAACAAGACATGAAGTTATGAGGAGGTGGATTGGATTGATTTGTTACTGCCTAGTGCGTGTGGTGTGTAATAAGAGATGTAGTATTGTGTGTCACGTGTATTAATTAATGGGAGACATAATAACAAGGCATGCAGCTATAGAGAAGGGTCAAGGGAAGGGTGAGATGTGTTGCATGAGTAGAAGGGACTGTTGTTGTTGTTGTTGTCTGCATGTCTTGGGTTTGTGTGTTGCTTGTGTTGTTTGAGGGACGTGTGTTTGTATTATTACTTGGACGTGTGTTTGTGTTGTTGCTTGGTGAACGTGTGTCTCTTCTCTATTTGCTGGTAGTGTGTTTGTGTTGCTTGCATGACGTGTTTGTGTTGTTGCCATGTAGACGTGTGCTTGTATTGGTCTTTTGCAGTGTGCTTATATTGTTGCACACGTGGTGGAGGACGTGTGCTTGTGGTGCCTTCCTGTCATTGCCGAGTTGTATGATTTATTGTTCCCCACCACGCCATCATTCCAGACCCCGATACCATATACACCTTCACCCCACACACCATATCACACCACAACTCCACTTCAACCTCCCACCCCTTCTCCTTGTCTGGTGTGCCCTCGGGTGCGTCTCCTCCTGTACCTACTGCTGCTGACTGCCCTTCACCCTTTGCACTCCAATGAATGCCTCTTCACTACACTCCACTCTGTTTTTACACTTCCTTAGCCCACTCTTCACTCCACTCCATTCCACTTCACATTTACACTTTTCCACGTGACTCCAACACTTCTCCACCTTACTCTTACACTTCTCCACCTTACTCTTACACTTCTTCACCTCACTCTTACACTTCTTCACCTCACTCTTACACTTCTTCACCTCACTCTTACACTTCTCAGCCGCTGCACCATTTCACTTCTCAGCCGCTGCACCATTTCACCTCCTCCCCTCCTCTTTTTTTTCCTTGGCTTATACTGAGGGGTTGTTGTTAACCCCCTGACTTTGTTTGTCATCCACACCTTCTGTCAATCCCTCTAATCCTTCCTACAACCCTCCTACTATGCATACACACATACATACATAACTCTCATTTCCCCCTACTTATCCCCTCTCACTCCCCCCTACTTTTCCCCTCTCACTCCCCCCTACTTATCCCCTCTCACCCCCTATTTACCTTCGTACTCATTCCCCCTCTTTCCCCTCTCACGTCCTCTTGTCCCTCTCCCCCTCCTTACCCCCATCACCCTCTTCACCCATGCATCCCTCGCGCCCCTAGGCTGGAAAAATCGTGACAACCCACAGCACTAACGCCTCGCACCCCCCTACACCCCCACCCCCACCCCCCAACCGGATATAGTGGGGAGGAAAGGGAGAGAAGGAGGAATTGAAGAGGGAGGAAATGAGAAATTGGGGAGAGAGAGGGAAGGAAAGAAGGAAGGAATTGGGGATGGAGGGAAGGACAATATTGGGGATGGGAAGAGGGAAGGAAGGAAGGAATGATTTGGGGATGGAGGGAAGAGAGGGATCAACTCGTGGAACCTTGCAATGAATAGGGCTTCATGAGGGAGAGAAAAATGGTCTGGCACAGTTTGGATAAATTAGGGAGCTCCGGAGGGATAAAGGAAGGAATTAGGGAGGGAGGAATGGAATGAATTAGGGAGAGAGGGAAGGAAGGAATTAGGGAGGGAAATAAAGAAAGAATTGGGGATGGAGAAATTAGGGAGGTAAGGAATTGGGGATGGAAGGAAGGAATTAGGGATGGAGGGATGGAAGGACTTGGGGAGGGAGGGAGGGATGAATGAATTAGGGAGCGGAAAAAGGGGATCAACTCGTCTTATACCTTGCAGTAAGTATATATATAGGGCTTCTGAAGGGGAGGAGGCTAAACTCGTCTCACCATAACCACAATAAACCAGGTTATGAGCATAGTATACTTTTGGTACATTGGAGTGCCTTGATTCCTCCAAAGTATGCCAGGAAACAGACCCAAAATGAACAAAAATAATGGTGGACTGTTGCTTGGAATATCTTGGAGGAATCAGTTGCTCCAGATTTACCAGCAGTGTAGTCTAACTCTAACTGGAGGGCTATGCTACGTAACTATGATATCTCTAAGCAAACTTTAAATCACCATCCAGAAAATATAATTATTATGTGTTTACCCTGGACCAGGATCAACACACACAGTGGATCCTGCCCTGGACCATGGTTTGACTGTAAGCCACGTGTGTGTCCTATTCTCACACTGCTGTTGTTCACGGGTTGTCAATAGTTCTTTCCTTTCTCTTCTCCCCTCTCTCTTTCTCCTACTTATCTCCTTTCTCCCCTTCCCTCTCTCCCCTCCTCCCCTCTCTTTCTCCTACTTATCTCCTTTCTCCCCTTCCCTCTCTCCCCTCCTCCCCTCTCTCTTTCTCCTACTTATCTCCTTTCTCCCCTTCCCTCTCTCCCCTCCTCCCCTCTCTCTTTCTCCTACTTATCTCCTTTCTCCCCTTCCCTCTCTCCCCTCCTCCCCTCTCTTTCTCCTACTTATCTCCTTTCTCCCCTTCCCTCTCTCCCCTCCTCCCCTCTCTCTTTCTCCTACTTATCTCCTTTCTCCCCTTCCCTCTCTCCCCTCCTCCCCTCTCTCTTTCTCCTACTTATCTCCTTTCTCATCCACACCCTCTCTCCCCTCCTACTTTCTCCTACTTCACTCCTCCCCTCTCTATTTCTCCTACTTCTCTCCTTACTTATCTACACCCTTTCGCCTACTTATTTCCTCTCTTACCTACACCCTTTCTCCTACTTATTTCCTCTCTTATCTACACCCTTTCTTCTTCCCTCCTCCTTTCTCCTACTTCGTCACTGTCCTTCCTCTCTTTCACTACTTCCCTCTTTCCTCCCCTCACTCTTCCCTTTTATTCCTCTCCCCTCTATTTTTCAACACTCCTCTTCCCCATTATTACTCTACTCTCCTATACCCTCTCTTTTCACCTCACTTCTTTCACACTACCCTCCCCTCTCCTCCCCCTCTCCCTTTCCCTCTCCTCTCCCTCCCTTCTCCCCTCCCCTCCCCTACATTAAGCTTTTGTGACCACCTCCCCTCCCCTCCCTTCCCTTTATTCTCACCCTTGGCAATTCGATTCTCACTCTTCCCTTTCCCCTCTCCCAATCCATATGTTTCCCCTTTCCTTTTCCCTGATCTTTAAATATTCACCTTTCCCTTCCTTTACTCCACTTCCCCCTCCTTTTCCATCCCTATATTCCACCTCACTTTCCCTCCCATCCCATCCCTTCCTTCATTCTCTCTCCTTTCCCCACTATCATTCTCTCCCCTCCTGTCTTTCATTATATCCCCTCCCTTCTTTAATTCTCTCTCCTTTCCCAATTTTCATTCTTTCCCCTCCCATCCTCTCCCCACTTTAATTCCCCTCGCATCCAAACCCCTCCCTCCTTTCCTCCCCTCCCTCCTTTCCTCCATTTTCTCTTCCTCTCCACCCCCTCTAATTCTTCACCCCCCTCCACCTCACCCTCGACTTACGACCGTGCCCGAGTGACGTCATGCGATATCATCAGGAAATTGATTCACTATAACCAACCACACACACACACACACACACACACACACACACACACACACACACACACACACACACACACACACACACACACACACACACACACGCCTTCTGCCCACACCACACGTCCACACCACGCCCTGTCACGCCTCACCCTCACCCTTGTACTGGTCGTGTGTGTGTGAGAGAGAGAGAGAGAGAGAGAGAGAGAAAGTGAGGAGGGGGAGGGTTGGGAGCATGGTTGGGAGACTGAAAGTGTGTCTGTGTGTGTGTGTGAGGGAGGGGGTTTGAGTTAGTACAAGTGTGGGGATAATTTAGAAGTTGCGTGTGTGTGTGAGAGAGAGAGAGAGAGATAGATAGAGAGAAGGAAGTTAGATATTGTGTGTATGCGGTATATTTGCGTGACATGCCTGTTACTTTGTTACTGTATGTGTGTGTGATGTGTCTGTTCCTGTGTGTGTGTGTGTGTGTGTGTGTGTGTGTGTATGGTATGCCCGTGCTCGCCTCACTCACTCACTCAATCACTCGCTTCTTTTGGCGGCAAGATAATTACAAGCTACTGCTGCCTGACATACATACTTGCAAACACAACCCCAACCTCTTATAGTGGTAATAAACCTACACTTTTGGTACATAATTATGAGTGCCTTGATTCCACCTCCAAAGTAGCCTATGTCAGTGAACAGAAGCAATGAAAATGTAATACTGTATTGATATTGATGTATAGTAGTTTTTGTTTCCCTTGTACCCCACCCACCCACCTTTCCACCCCCACTCCCTACCCACCATTCCCCCCACTCCCTACCCACCATTCCCCCCACCCACCCCTACCCACCATTCCCCCCCACCCACCCCTACCCACCATTCCCCCCCACCCACCCCTACCCACCTTTCCCTCACCCTAACCCACCCCTACGCAACCTTTCCCTCCACCCCTACCCACCTTTCTCCTCACCTGTCTGACGTCATCATCCCACACACGTGTTTAGGTGCAACTTACCTATACATATATCCACATGTGGTAGTGAGACGGGTGTGTGTGTGTGTGTGTTTTGTTGTTGTTGTTATTGTTATGCAAGTTGACTTTATATTTATTAGGATCTACATTTTGTTGATATATTAAGAGCCAGTAAGAAAATATATCGGAGAAATTGTGTGTGTGAGGGTGTGTGAATGCTCGAGTGTGTTTATGTGTGTGAATTCTCGCGTGTGTTTATGTGTGTGTGTGTGTGTGTGTGCTAGAAATGGCGAGAAACCGTTGGCCGACCGACCACCTGCATGTGTCGTGGGGATCAATAAATGTGGTGGTGACGATTGTGTGTGTGTGTGTGTGTGTGTGTGCTGAATTTAAAAGGATTTACATTAAATTTAAAAGACTACCAAACAGAGCATACTTTTGGTACATTGAAGTGCCTTGATTCCTCCAAAGTAAGCCAGGAAACAAGACCAGATGAACAGAAATAATGGTACCCTGTTGCTTGGAATAATTTGGAGGAATCAGTTGCTCCAGATTAACCCTGTAGCACTGTCTGTATACTTGGTTCCTCCTCAAGCAAGCAAGCAACACTTTCCCTCCCTCGGCTCTCTGAAATCTTATTATGCTAATCACTTGTATTAATTTTATTCATGTAAAAATGTTTGCTTGTCTTGGCGAATTATATATATTTTTTAATTTTATTAATTTTGTGCCGTGTGCTCCTGATTAAGTCTTGTTTTATAGGCGAAATGTTTATATAAATTATTTCTTGAACGTTTTGTATTCATTTATTCTGTAAGTAATTATTTAAAGGGAGTATAGCCTACCTTGATTCCTCCAAAGTATGCCTGGAAACAGGACCATGCAGATGAACAAAAATAATGGTGTTCTGTTGCTTGGAATAGTTTGGAGGAATCAGTTGCTCCAGATTTACCAACACTGCACTTCCTTCTTAGTTAACGTGTATAGGCTATAGGAGGACTCTTTGATGGGAGTACTTGATCGAAGACAGAACTGAACGGATGTGGAGACTTGGAGAAGAGGAAGAAATGAGACAGGAGGAGAAGAGGAAGAAATGAGACAGGATTAAGAGTGTCCAGTGTTTTACTCCTCCTTTCCCCCTTCACTTCCCACTCTTTCCTCCCATTTACCTTCCTCACTTCTCCCTCTTTCCCTACACCCTCCTCACTTTTCCCCTCTTTTCCTCATTTCTCCCTTCCTTTCCCTTCCTCACTTCTCCCTCTTTCCCTAAACCTTCCTCCCCTTTCCCCTCTTTTCCTCCTTTCTGCCTTCCTCACTTCCCCTTCTTTTCCTTTACCCTCCTCCCCCTTCCTCCCTTACTTCACCTTCACCTTTCCTCTTATTTCCCACTTCCTCCCTTTCTCCTCCTCTTCCCTTCCTTCACTCTACTCATCCTTCTTTTCGTATACTCTTATGTCACACTCCTTCCCTTCCTATTTCCCTTCCGTCTATTCCACCTTTCCTCCGTCATTCCACCTTACTACTCCTCTTCTTCATTTCTACCTACTCTCCTTCCTTCCTACCTACCCTCCTTCCTACTCTCCCTCCCTCCCTTACACTTGACCCTCCTATCCTGTCTCACCCCAAGTCTTCCTGTCACAACCCTCCATCATCTTCCTCCTCCCTTAGGCGATATCTACTTCCTTTCCTTCCTTTCCTCCCTCCCTATCATCCCTTCCTTTCCTTACTCCCTACCTTCCCCTCCCTGCCTTCATTCCCTCACTTCTTTCCTTCATTTCATATCATCCCCTCCCTCCCATTCTTCTTTTCCTCCCTCGCTATCTATCCCTTCCTCCCTCTGTATCATTCCCTCCCTTCCTTTCCTGTTATCCCCTCCCTCCCTCCCTCTCCTCCGTATCATCCCCTTCCTTCCTTCCCTCCCTCCCTCCTCGGTTACGTATTTCCTTCCTGCACTTGTCTCTCGTGTGCTCCCTAATATCCTTCCTTCCCCCAGTACTCACCCCACCCCCAACTTCCTTCCCCCAGCACTCCACCCCCAACTTCCTTCCCCCAACACACACCCCACCCCATTCCGTCCCCTCCCTCTTTTCCTTCCTTCCTTCACTTCTATCCTGCCCTCCCTCCTTTCATCCTTCCCTCCATTCTATCCTGCCCTCCCTCCTTTCCTCCTATCTCCTCTCCTTTCCTCCCCATGTTCATCTTCCTCCACTAACCCTAAATTTCACCACATATTCATCATCATCATCTTCACCACCACTGTGTTCCAATATCTTAACACATTTCAACATTAACAGCTTGGTCGTAGTGGTCGTCTTAAGCCTAGACATGTGACGAGATATTGTGTGTCTGTGTGTGTGAGTGTGTGTGAGAGAGAGAGAGAGAGAGAGAGAGAAGCCTACGTGTATGTGTGAAGCCTTCTTAGCCTAATCTTCAATAAGGAGCTTTATGGTCTAACAACCCCTATACACAACAACAAGAGTTTCAAAGGAGATGACCACAACATAAATTAAGAGAGATGGAAGAAGAAGAAGAAGAATTCCTATATTAAAAATGGAGTCTGGCTGCTGGTCACTTCAAACTATTATATATACCTTATTTTCTATCCAAACATTTAGAATATTTTACTGTATGCCAGGAAACAGGACCAAATGAACAAAAATAAAGGTGTTCTGTTGCTTGGAATAGTTTGGGAGGATTCAGTTGCTCCAGATTTACAAACACAAAATCATTTCCCTCTTAGAATGTGTGGAGTCTTGTGTGTACGTGAAGAGAAGAGAGGGGCAAGATTAATTTCGTCTCACCAACCAACCCTTTTTTACACATGACACGTGTGACAGTTATAGGGTTAGTATCTCTGTTCATTCCTCTCTCTCTCTCTCTCTCTCTCATTTCACCTTGTTTCTGTATGTGTGTGTGTGTAGCTGTTTCTGTGTGTGTGTGTGTGTGTGTGGTTGATACTGAAAGGATAATAAAAGGAAAAAAATAAATGTCTTTTCATAACTGGTATAAAAAATATGTGGCAAATATAAATGATGGTTGTTAATGGATGACGGATGAGAGAAATATTGGGTGTAGGAGTTAAGCCTATGTGACGGATGACGGAGATGGATGACGGGAGAGGGAAGTGGTGTTGGGTGAAGGAGAGTTACCTATGTGACGGTGACAAATTGACGGTGACAAATTGAACGGGGACAGAAATATGTGACGAATGATGGAGATAAGTGACGAGTGACGGAGATAAGTGACGAGTGATGGAGATAAGTGACGGGTGATGGAGGTTGGGGGGGAAATGGATGAATGAATGAGTGACGGACTTACAGGATGAGACAGCTGCCGACTACTGATAAGAAAATGACAAGGATGATAACGAGTGGGAGGGGGGGGAGGAGTGGGGATGTTGGGAGAGATGGGAAGGTTAGGGATGGGGAATGTTGGGAGATGGGAGGGATGGGGGAAATGAGTTTGAAGGGAAGGGAGAAGTGGGGAAGAGAGGAAGGGACAGAATAGATAGAGGGTGGTTGTGTGTGTGTGTGTGTACAATTACGGGAGGGGGAGAGGGGAGGGAGGGTAAAGAAAGTAGCCTAGCTGGGTGGAGTGGAGTGGGTGTCTGGATACATGTTGGTGTGATAAAATAATACTCCCCCTCCCCCCTCTCTCCCCTTTCCTCCTCATACCTTAACAAAGACCTACAGATTACTACACTGATAAGGAAATGTGGCACTGCATCAGCCTCTGTACTCCACCCTGGCATTGGCACTCTTTGTATATCAAGGTTACATACTCACGCTATGTAAATAATAATAATAATAATAATAACAACAATAACAACTACAACCCGAGATATGAAACGGGTGGTTTCTGGACGACAACTCACCCAAACCATCTTGCTTCAGAGATCAAGTTGCGACTCCGGTGGGCTAGGGAATGTGAATTGGGAGTGTACTGTACGTGTATTTAAGTGATGGGAATGTAGGTGCAAATTGTGGGAATGACAGTGAACAAAATATGATTGATATGGGAGAAAGAATAAGAGAAAGTAACTTAACATTGTCTATAATATATATGTATACTGTATTATACGAGTGGTTTGCATGCAGGGGAAAGTCGTTAGTAGACAAAGTTGACTGACCCAAGTTATGAGTTGTAGAAAGAGATCCGAGTGATTCTGATAAAGATAAAATGTTTGGTGTGAATGAAGATAAGGAATGATGTGTTTATGAATGAATACATTAATGGTGTGTATGTATAATTATGAATGTTATGAGTGGTATTAAAATGGAGATAAGTGATGTGTGTGTGAAGGTTGGTTGGTGTTGAAAGTATGAATGTTTTTAATAAAAATATGGGTTTTGTAAGAAGCTAAGTGCATGTGGTGTGTTTAACTACCTATGAAGGGTGGTATTGGAGGTATGAGTGGTGTGAATGTAGTTATGTGTAATGTGAGAGAGAGAGAAAGAGAGAGACAGACAGACAGACTGAAGGGTGGTTTGTTTTGTAGGTATGAGCGGTGTTAATCTATATATAAGGAATACAAAATGAGTGTGTGTGTGGCTGAAGGATGGTTGTTTTTAAAGGTATGAGTGTTGTTAATGCAGTTCTGGGTAATACAAGATATGTGTAGTGGGTAGCCTAGGGTGGGTGGGTGTATGAGTGACTATGAAGGGTTGCAAGAGGTGTAGTGCCAGCTTGACACTTGGCACCCTCCACTAACTTGCTGTCACTTGTTCTCTCTCTCTCTCTCTCTCTCTCTCTCTCTCTCTCTCTCTCTCTCTCTCTCTCTCTCTCTCTCTCTCTCTCTCTCCCTCCAACCATCTACTTTACCCCTCCCCTCCATCCAACCCTCCTCATTCATCAACACTCTTTCACCCTCCTCCTCCTCCTCCTTGACCTTCCTTCCTCCCTCCTTACTCACTCACCTACTCTTTCCACTCATTCTTTCATACCTGTCCCTGATACCCACCCACCTATACACCCTCCCCATTTCATTTTGCCTCCTCCCCCTTCCCACTTTTCCCTTTCCTTCTCCCCCTCCATCTTCCTATTCCTTCTCCCCCTCCATCTTCCCTTTCCTCCTCCCCATGCACCCTCCTTCCATTTGTCTCCACCTTCCTTCCCTTTGCCCTTCCACCCTCCCCTCCCCTCCCCTTCCATGACCTCTCAACAGATGAAGGGGTTAGTCATTATATTCGGTGGTAGCCTAATGACGTCACATCTCCACCCACACCACCTTTATTATTTCACCAGCACCACCCACTTATTTCTTCCACCTATACCCACCCACATTTTCCTCCACCTACCCCACCCATATCTCTCTTCTACCTACACCACCCATATCTCTCTTCCACCTACCCCACCCATATCTCTCTTCCACCTACCCCACTCATATCTCTCTTCCACCTACTCCATCCACATATTTCTTCCACCTTCACCACCCACAGCTTTCATTCACTTTACCCACATTTCCATCCAGTCTACCCACACACCCACATTAAATAATAAAATATATGAAATACATATAATTCCACAATAATTTCCCCCCGTTTCAGTAATATAAAAATCAGTAATTCTTCAGATGATTTAATTATATCCATCATTCATATTTCAACCAGTAATCTCACAACGTATACAGTCTGTAACAAAATAAATCTGTACACTCAATGAGAGGAAGAGTGACCTAAGCGACATTTGGTAATTCCCATAGTATCGTAGGTAGTAACATAAATCATTCATAGTCAGTACGGTACAGTCACAAGCAAAAGTCCTGCATCAGATGAATTAAACTAAACCACTTACAAATTAATCGGAGTTAATTTCATAGACTTATTTTTCATCTTTAGTTAAACGTGTAATTTTTCAAGGCACTTTCATTCGGAGATGCAAAAACAAAGACATAAAAACTATCACATGCACGTGACTATATTATTATGGTGCTATGATATCCTTCCCTCCCTCAGCGAGCCACAATAGCCAATATATATATAACCCTGCTTCCCTGCCTGTGTGTGTGTGGTTCCAACTATACAACAATACACACTTCACCATCTACCCTCTGTCGTGTTTAGTCATTCGAACCAACTAAACTCAGGTGCTTCAATTATATTGTGGCTGGTTGTAGGAACCATCATTTGTGCACCATAATATTATATACATCATGAAATATTGCAAATTAAGGCTGTGTTATTGTTTCTCTGTTTTGGGTGTTACTTGTCTCGTCTTTTCTTTCCCCACGTCAACATTTGCACCACTGTCTTGTACTGTTCTATAGTTCGTCTCCCTCATGTCGTCGCCAACAAAACACCAGTGTCGCCCATCAACAATGACTAGTTAGTAACAGGAGGGCGACTAATCACTGGTCAGTCGCAAGGAGGTCGGGTGTGGTTATAGTCAGTCGCAAGGAGGTCGGATGTGGTTGTGGTGGCGGTGGATGTTATTGTTGTTGGTGTTAATGGTGGTGGTGCAGCTGCCGATACTTCATCACCAGGGCAAATGCATCCGACATGAACTTTGTCCATAACTGTTCATTAAACTTATTGGCTTCCTGACCCATCCATTGACAGAAGGCCATCCTGTTGTTGTTATTGGTCCGTACACCAACAGACTGCATATCTTCCTGTACTGTAGTCACGGTGGACAAGGGGTCGATGAGTTCTATTATTGGTTCTTCAACTCTACTGACAGTACCCGTAGTACCTGTAGAACCTCTACGTATGCCTTGATGACTGGTGCTGGGTTGAATGTGTCTTTGTTGGAGGGAACTGGAATCGCTCACCTCAGACTCACTGTCCTCATCGTGTACCTTCTCGTAATTATGATCAGTTACCTACAATAAAAAGTGTTGATTAGAACCTGTCTGGGTTATAGGCCTATTTGATTAAGAACGAATCTTAACAAATGGCAACTTAAATCCATTGCTGCATATTATAATGTAAGTTGATATGGTTTTCCTTCTCTGAATCCGCTGTGTCTTTAGAAACTTTTATATAAACCATGACATCAACACTTACTTTGTCCATGTGTTTTGTTTTGAGTCTGCGTACCAAGTGTGTCTCAAGGAACTGGAAGGAGTCAATGGTCCACTTGGCTCTGGATGTGAGTGGCTTTTTCACCTGGCCAAACTTTTGCTTCTTCAGTTTACCGTATATTGTCCTCATCGACTTGAACCACGTCCATATTACCATACCTGAACATAAAACCAATATATACTCTTCTGAGATATGATACTCGAGGGGGAAGTGCAGTGGTGGTAAATATGGAGCAACTTATTCCTCCAAACTATTCCAAGCAATAAAACACCATTATTTGTGTTCATATGGTCCTGTTTCCTGGCATACTTTGGAGGAATCAAGACACTCCATGCAGTGTAACAAAATTGAATGACCTCCTCCAACAAGTAATGGCTGGTAAAGGTCAGTGTCACATTAACCTGAACTGAATTACTCATAACAAATGTTGTGACCTTAGATACTAATATTGATATCTGTTTGTATGGATATATTTTGTATACAGTATATAATTATGTATGCATATTTATGGTTTATAAATGAATTTGTATAAATATGGTTTATAAATAAATTTGTATATATATGGTGTATAAAAATTTGTAAACATTATGTACCGGTATGTATATATATATTCATACAGAACAGCGAATGTATATACAGTTTGATTATTATTTATATAACTTAGAGGATTTGCTGATTAAAACCATATATTGTGACGTGAGTGTCTGACCTGTAATGCCCATCTCCTTGGCCTTGCCTTCTAAGAGTACTTCTCGTTTGCCTTTATTTTTATTGAAGTCCCGCTCTGATCGGTCGTAGAATATAGGGTGAGCTGAAAACCACTCCACCAATTCCTCTTCTTGTTTAGGGGACAACTGACAACTGATCTTAGACTTTTTCCTGGGCCAATCTTCATCGTCGTCACTCTCTGTTTTCATGGTCGTCCTTCTTAACTCCCTCTTCGAAGAATCTGAGGTTCTGGCGACATCATCAAAATCTGAATACTCCATTAATTAATCACTTGTTCAGGCTAGGGTAGATAATTTTCAGTACCAACGTGTGTCAAGATTCTATTGTAGTTGTTGTTATGAGAATTGTAGTTGTGAGAGTTGTAACGTATATCCACACTGGTCGATAGCAGAGAGGGAACTGGTCGCCGTGGACCCGTGGTCGGCCCCAAGTGGTCGGCCACCTCACGGCAACAGCTCGCCCACCACGTGACTGGTGAGCGACTGGTAGAGTTGCCAACTAGGCCTAGATTGATGAACAGTAAAAAGGTGCTAAATTTAACACCAAAAGAACTGACAAAACATGCAAACTATTTTTTTTCTCCATCTTTATTTGTTTATTTATTTATTAGTACGAGTCACTCTTTGATTCACTAACTCTGTAATAATTATGAACTATAATATACCAACATAGTAGTGGTCGGTCGGTTACTAGATAGCGTCAAATCTCACGTCAACTCTGGCGACTGGTGGTAGATCTTGGCTCCTTGGGTGAGTTTATAGTCAGCATCTGGTTAGCCTAGGCTACCTTGTTACTGTATAGGCTGTATATACTGTAGCCTACTGACCAACAACACCCAGCCTTATTATACCTACAACACGTCTACAACCAGTTACACAAAATCACTCGTTCATGTCCCCCACACTTCACTTACTCCACACCTCCCCCTCCTTCCACTCCACCCTCCCACTCTTCCCTCCTACTACCCTTACTCCACCTCACTACTACCACCACCACACATACTCCGCCACCACAACACATACTCCACCACCACAACACATACTCCACCACCACAACACAAACACTTCATATACTCCACCACCACCGCACATACTCCACCACCACAACACAAACACTTCATATACTCCACCACCACAACACATACTCCACCACCACAACACAAACACTTCATATACTCCACCACCACCGCACATACCCTACCACCACCCACAATAATCTCCCCTCCCCACCCCTCTCTCTCTCTCTCTCTCATCGGCTCTTGTGTATTGAACATGGACTCGCGTGTTTAGAGTTAATTACCTACATGAGTTGAACAGTTCACACACACACACACACATACAGGGTTCCGAAATCTCTTGTACTCTCTCACACACGTTTCCCAAATCTCCCCACACTATTAAACACACACACACACACACACACACACACACACACACACACACACCGCCTGCATGGTTCTCGAAATCGTATGTACTGTACACTGTAGTATTGATTAGGCAACACGTTCATTCATAATTGATGTTAATCCTTACATAATCAGCTGGTACTCTCTCTCTCTCAAACACACACACACACAGACACAGGGAATAGTTCTGAAAGTAGTTATAGCAACACACACACACAGGGAATAGTTCTGAACGCAGTTATAGCAACACACACACACACACACACACACACACGGAACACTTACTTAATAACCAACAGATAGTGTTAACCAATTATTAATGTTCATTCCTGTCAGCAGTACTCGTGATTAACAAGACACATAGGCTAACTAACATTAGTGGAATATGGGTACTGTAATTTCTACATCACAGAGAGAGAGAGAGAGTGAGTGAGTGAGAGTCGCCAACATATAAACGGAAGAGAAAGAAGAGAGAACAGGGACACAATTTAGGGAGAGAGAGAGAGAGAGAGAGAGAGTAAAATATGCAGAGGTGGGTAGAGGAAACTTATATTGTTGGCACTGAATGTCGTGACACTACCACACCTGTGTATCGTATATCATTACACACACACACACACATACACATACTTATATTAAAGACTGACAACTGGCTCAGCAAGTAATTTTTTTCGGAGTCGTAAACTTCTACGTTTTTTGACATGCTAAAGTTGAGACGCATCTGTGTGTGTGAGAGAGAGAGAGAGAGAGAGAGAGAGAGAGAGAGAGAGAATGAGAAGATATTATATACCCCTTTATTTAATGCATTGTCTACTGAATTATTATTACTAGTATATATAGGCCTATAGTGATGCCTATATAAGTAAGTCATGGTAATGGTAGACTATAATAATATATAATGTGGATAGTGGACATTTTCTGTAATTATCAAAACAATATCAAATTATTCTTGTCTTGTTTGTAATACTAATCTGTTTCTCTTGTTGTTCCAGGTGGGTGTTGTAACGACGAGAGAGAGAGAGAGAGAGAGAGAGAGAGAGAGAGAGAGAGAGAGAGAGAGAGAGAGAGAAAGTAAGAGAGAGCCTAAGCGTGGTGGGATTGAAATGATAGAGGGAATGTAATATGAAACTGAGAGAGAGAGAGAGAAACTGGAATGAAGCTGAAATAACCTGTTGCATTGACGTTGTAAGTGTTGTTGTTGTTGTTTTTTATGGTGGCCTGTGCTTTATATGCTTCCTCTGACACACACACACTCTCTCTAATCTCTCTCTCCTCTTCTCTCTCTCCTCTCTCTCTCTCAATCTCTCTTCTCTCACCCACATAGTTTGAAGAGCGATGTGTTGGTGTGGATGTTAAGCTTAGATTTCGAGGTCAGTGTAGTTATTTAAGGTGATGGTAGTACAGTGTATGTGATTCCTCATGACTGTGCCACCAAACAAACAACCTCATTACATATATATAGGTGTGTGTGTGTGTGTGTGTGTTTCGTGGTAATAATTGAAGGACTCGTTTACCTACAATTTCTTATTACTACTGTTACGACCTTGTCTTCGAATCATCAACCACTTCACTCTCATTCTTTTAATAACTATCATTCGAGCAGACTCATGTTTTTATTTAAACTCATTGTGTTCACTATAGTTTCACTCCATCGGAAACGAACCCTATACGAGGTTACGTGTGGGCCTGGGCCCCAGGGTTTATTCTAACGTGCAGTTGTACCCCTTTTGTGCAGTTGTAAATTCAAAATGTGCAGTTGTAAATCCAGATTTGTGCAGTTGTAAATTTGTACTTCTGTTGAATTTGCATGGCTAAGGTGTCACAAACTAGGAAGGAACCACAACAGAAGTCACTGATAGCTGACCAGGACATATTTTTATTTTCATTAACCTTACCATATAATGCAATCATGCATATTACATTAATCATAATATATGACATAGAATACCACATTTCACATTACAAGATATATCTTAAACAGTGAGGATTATCAAACGTATTTACAGTAGATGTGAAACCACAAGTGGTTGCTCATAGTCATACATAGAACAAAATAATAAACTTGAGGTGTGCGCGCCCCCCGGTTTGGAAACCACTGGTTTAGGTCGTTCGGGCCTCGCATCAAAGATTGTGCAGTTGTAAATTTTCTTTAGAATAAACCCTGGGCCTGGCTGTAGGGAAAAGACAGTTCTTCTGTGGGACTCACCACGATAACACTTCCACAATCTCTCACTCTCCTACTGGGGCATATTTGTGTTAGTGTTAAATCCCTGTTGTTGAGTGACTTATCGGGACTTCAGCCACTACTCTTGAGTATACTTATATTTTGTGTTATCCAAGTTGTCTCCTTTTTGTTATGTTATTTTTGTGTGTGTTTAGGTTATAGATTATTCATTGTATTTATTAGGATATTTGTTAGGATTATTTATTGTGTACATAGGTTATTATTAATAATTATCAGGGCTTGTTCAACTAGTTTTGTTTATAATAAAGAATAATTAAATTAAAAGTTTATATAACATCTGCTTTAACACTACATACATCACACTATTCCAAGCAGCAGACCACCATAAGTTTTGTATTTATCTGATCCACATGTGTTTTAATTTGGAGGAATCAGTAACCCCATAATTTGACCAAAAGAGACTACCCCCAACCCCACCCCCACCCCACCCCCAACCCCATCTAATAAACGGGTATCATCCAACCCAAGATAATTATTATTATTCCATAGTGAATAGGTGTAATGTTATTTATTCCACTTAGCGTCCCGAGGTGAGATGCCATCATTGGTTTATAATAACAAAGTGGTCTGTATATCATTCCTGGCTATCTGATCACAAGTGTAAGTTATAGGAGAAGGAGGAGGGAAGGGAAGGAGGCTATACATATACAGTACATACTTATAGTTAATACATACTGGGGGGGGGGAGGAGGCTCTACATATACAGTACATACTTATAGTTAGTATATACTGGGGGGGAGAGGGGTTATGGGTGGTGGTGGGGGAGGGGGATGGAGGTAATACATACAGAATTAGTACATTGCGTTAAGATATACTTGTATACCATGTGTGATACCAAGGAGAGGCAACGTATGAAAAGAGAGAAAAATTGTATAGGCCTATTGGTGTTCTTAGGTAGTTAAATTATACGATCAGGACCCCATGAGATGAGGCCCAAGGTAAGGTTAAGGGGAGAGTATACTTTTGGTACATACATTGGAGTGCCTTGATTCCTCCAAAGTATGCCAGAAAACAGGACCAGAGGAACGAAAATAATGGTGGCCTTTTGCTTGGAATAGTTTGGAGGAATAATTTGCTCGGGATTTACCATTACTGTATCCTCCCTGTAATAAGGCCCAGGGTACAGTACCTTACTAGCCTATACGGTACGTAGCCTAGTTAGTGTGAATGGTCCATGTGATTGTTATTCTATCTGTCACACGGAGGGGGCCACCATCTCTCTTATATCCATTACTTCATCATCATTACTTCTGACATCACACACGTCCTCCTGCTGATGTGCTCTTTGGTCTTATTCGTCTGCCTCAGTTTCCTGTTCTTCTTCCTTTTTCGTCTCCTCTTCCTCCATCTCCTCCTCCTTCGTCTGCCTCCATCTCGGTCTCTATCTCCTCTTTTTTCGTCCTCCTTTTTCGTCTCATCTTCCTCTAGCCCAGCTCCTCCTCCTCCTTTTTCGTCTCCTGTTCCTCCTTCTCCTTCGTCTGCCTCCATCTCAAGTCCTCTTCTCCTCTCCCATCTCTTCCTTTACCTATCTCATGGCATCCCCTTCCTTCCTTCTTTACATCATTGGCTTTCCCTTCCTCCTCCTCCTTCTTTACCTATCTATATATTTTTTCCATGGAAGAGAAAGTATAATAATTCCACCCATCTCTTCACAACCCAACCTCTGTAGCCTATTTATAAAAAGAAGAAGAAAACAAAAAATACGGTAGCTTGTCAGGAAAAAAAAAACAGCCATTACTTTTTCGACGAGAATGAACAGTTGTCAGCAGTATACATTCCATTCCCCTGTAGTTTTAAGTGTGTGTGTGTGTGAGAGAGAGAGAGTTATATTATATTTTATTTTATTTATTGACACTAGGCCTATACCTAGCGTTTGTCTTTATACCTTCACCCTTTTATTTACCGTCAGAGTCACCCTTCTCAACCATTAGTCTTGTTGTCTTCATTCCCACATCTGCTTTAAGGGACCCTGTGTGTGTGTGTGTGTTGTCAGAAAATTGGAGATAAACGACGAATCCTTCAAATATTGCCACCAAACACTCACACACCTATATGGAAGGAGCTTGTTTGTTTGTTACGTGGCATGGTCAGGAGAAATCAGAAACCTCCTTTTCGTCATAATATAATATTATAGATGTACTGGTGGTCTGTTTCCTGGCATACTTTGGATGAGTCAGTACCTATCTAGTTGACACACACACACACACACACACACACACACACACACACACACACACACACACAATCCACTCATGCCAGGGTGACGTGTGAATGTGTTTGTGACCGTCTCTGTCTGTTTGTGTGTTTGTAGAATGTCATCAATTAGGCTGTGTGTGTGTGTGTTTGTTTGTGTGAACGAATCAGTGTGCTTCGTGTACAGTTCAGTGAGTAAATTGCCATGTCCGTCCTGGTACACACACACACACAAACACAAACGCGCGCCTCTATGTTTTATTTTGAGTGTTGGAGGTGGCTTCTCACTATAGATATAACCTATACTTATTTATCTATCTATCTACTTACTTGCCTGCCTGCCTACCGACCTACCTTTCCCATCCACCTATCTACTTACCTACCCTTCCACCTACCTACCTATAACCTTGCATCTTAATGGGTCCCTGGAGGGGGAAAAGGTGGAGGTGATAATGGATACTTCTTTGGCTTCATGTCGCCACCACCACCCTCAACCCCCTCCCCCAACCCACTCCCCGTCTGGCTCACTCCTCCTCATTTATATATATACCTATCTACATTTCCCCCCTCACTTTGACTTCGAATCTAGGTATCTACTTATCTATATTTTATTTTATAATATTCTCAATCTATCCATATGTCTAAAGTTAATTTCTGTTGTCATCTTTTCTGTCTTATAATCCCTACGAAAAATACATACAGAATACATACATATCGTCACATAACGTCTCTATATCTACCCGTAGGCTATCTATCCCTACTTTTTATTTATTTATGTAATCATTTATATGTAGATATATTATTACTTTATTTTATTTATTTATATGCAGTATATATATATATATATATATATATATATATATATATATATATATATATATATATATATATATATATATATATATATATATATATATATATATTACAGCGTCATGTGTAGTGGTGTAAAGAGTTTTAATGTCTGCGAGGTGTAAGTGTTGAAGAGGTGAGGTTATTTTTGTATGCACTCAAGGTATCAACTGATGTGAGAGGTGTGGTAGCAATGTGTATCTGAGAGAGAGAGAGAGAGAGAGAGAGAGAGAGGTGAGTTTTTTGTAGTTACTTAAAGGTATGAGTGTTATGAGAGGTGTGGGGGTAATATGTGTCGATGTGAGAGGTGTGTGTGTGTGCCAGAGTTATGAGTCCTGGGTAATGGTGTTGTGAGGAGTGAAGGCATTGATGTTCAGTTTTGTAGTGGTTTGGGTTGGGGGGGGGGGGTAAGTTATATGTGTGTGTAATGGAGGGAGGAAGAGAAGGAAAGTTGGCTAAAGAAGAGACTGTATTGAGGTAGTATTGTGTGTGTGTGTGTGTGTGTAAATAAATAATGAACTCGTAGTGCGTTGCGTGATGTGATATGAGTGTGTGTGTGTGTGTGTGCGATATGGCGTGAGAGTGAATAATTTTAGCGTGTGAATCAAGCGTGTGTGTAGTGGGCAGGGGGGGGGGGGGTAGTGGTAATAGTGGTGGCGTGTTAAGAGAGTGTGTGTGTAAGTTGCAAATCGAGTGTGTTTGTAGTGTGGAGTATTGGTGGTGCAGTGATATGAGAGAGAGAGAGAGAGAGAGAGAGAGAGAGAGAGAGGAAAGAGAGAGAAAGGGGGGGGGGAGAGTGCGTGTGTGTAGGTTGCGAATCGAGCGTGTGTATGTGTGTATTTGTAGTGGTGGTGGTTGTGACGTGACAGGCAAGGTGAAGGTTATGAACAGGTGATCCAAGTAACGTGATATGAGAGAGAGAGAGAGAGAGAGAGAGAGAGAGAGAGAGAGAGAGAGAGAGAGAGAATTAATAAAAAATCACCATCAGTACTCGAGCAGAAAAAGATCCATATGAGTGAATCTTATAAACCAACATTAAGAAATTACACGAACACCTTTA
>JAWZYT010000671.1:0-5000 GCA_034508575.1 Petrolisthes manimaculis | reverse complement strand
GGTGGTGGTGGTGGTGGTGGTGGGAGTGAGGTGTAATGTGTTGTTGTGGGTAGGGGTGGTAATGTTGTTGTTGTTGGTGGTGGTGGTGGTGGTGGTGGAGGGTGAGTGTAATGTGTTGTTGTTGGTAGTGGTGGTAATGTTGTTGTTGTTGGTGGTGGTGGTGGTGGTGGTGGAGAGTGTGTGTAATGTGTTGTTGTGGTAGTGGTGGTAATGTTGTTGTTGTGGTGGTGGTGGTGGTGGTGGGTGGAGAGTGAGTGTAATGTGTTGTTGTTGGTAGTGGTGGTAATGTTGTTGTGTTGGTGGTGGTGGTGGTGGTGGTGGGGAGTGAGTGTATGTGTGTTGTTGGTAGTGGTGGTAATGTTGTTGTTGTTGGTGGTGGTGGTGGTGGTGGTGGAGAGTGTGTGTAATGTGTTGTTGTTGGTAGTGGTGGTATGTTGTGTTGTTGGTGGTGGTGGTGGGTGGTGGTGGAGAGTGTGTGTATGTGTTGTTGTTGGTAGTGGTGGTAATGTGTGTGTTGGTGGTGGTGGTGGTGGTGGGTGGAGAGTGGTGTAATGTGTTGTTGTTGGTAGTGGTGGTATGTTGTTGTTGTTGTGGTGGTGGTGGTGGTGGTGGAGAGTGAGTGTAATGTGTTGTTGTTGGTAGTGGTGGGTGATGTTGTTGTGGTTGGTGGTGGTGGGTGGTGGTGGTGGAGAGTGAGTGTATGTGTTGTTGTTGGTAGTGGTGGTAATGTTGTTGTTGTGGTGGTGGTGGTGGTGGTGGTGGGTGTGAGTGGAGTGAGTGTATGTGTTGTTGTTGGTAGTGGTGGTAATGTTGTTGTTGTTGGTGGTGGTGGTGGTGGTGGTGGAGAGTGAGTGTAATGTGTTGTTGTTGGTAGTGGTGGTAATGTTGTTGTTGTTGGTGGTGGTGGTGGTGGTGGTGGAGAGTGGTGTATGTGTGTTGGTGGTAGTGGTGGTAATGTTGTTGTTGTTGGTGGTGGTGGTGGTGGTGGTGGAGAGTGAGTGTAATGTGTGTTGTTGGTAGTGGTGGTAATGTGTTGGTGGTGGTGGTGGTGGTGGTGGGAGAGTGAGTGTAATGTGTTGTTGTTGGTAGTGGTGGTATGTTGTTGGTGGTGGTGGTGGTGGAGAGTGAGTGTGTAATGATGTTGGTGGTGGGAGAGTAGGTGTACTATATTACATTAAGGTGTTGGAGAGTGAGAGGAGTGAGAGTGCCACCCGGTGTGTGTTAAGTTTAATATATACACATATGTAGGTTGATTAGGTCTCCCTCCATGCACCCAGTTCTCCTCTCTCTCTCTCTTCTTCTCTCTCTCTCTCTCTCTCTCTCTCTGTTTTATAAGTACTGGCATTACATTTTTTTATAATATACTTCATTTTTTTAATAATATACTTACTATTATTCGGAAAATAATGAAATGCAAAAGCTAATGTCAGAAAATATTGTGTTTTCTCTTTACCAGTTTCATAATTTTATTTTTCATAGACCAGTATTTATTTTGATCTTCATACAATATTTTTTTTCCTCTCATTTCATGGAAGATCACACTAACTTGATTTTCTTTCATCAATATATACATAGCCTTGCCAAAAATTGTAGCTTCCGTCGCAAAAAAATACAAAATATATATATACGTATATAAAAAAATGAACCTGTCAGTAATTGAATAATGTGTGAATATGAATAAAATGTGAATAGTATGAATAATTAATAGTATGAATAATGAATCGTATGAATAATGTGTGAATATACCTCAAGTGTCGTTGGTGGTGATTCTGAAGCCACTTATTATTCCTCCAAACTATTCCAGGCAACAGGATATACCTTGAATTGACTTCCTGGCTTTTTACTTTGGAGGAATCAAGGCAAACGAAGAGTCTACTCTCATCTTGACTTAACGAATTTGCAAATATTTCTTCTCCCTTACAGCTGTTCCACCATTAGGCTTTATGCAACTTATGGTATTACTCTTACTCAGGCTGTGTTGGATTGTAGTTAGTCCATTTGAAGTCAGTTTATAGGTAGGCCTACACTCCAATTTGTCAGTAGTCCCTCCTTCCTTGCCACAGCTGTTTATATTATTAGGCAAACTGTGCACATTACTGTACTTCACTTCGCTATTATTATTATTATTATGTGGTTTACCATAATTATATCAAGGTCACACACTGTCACCCGGGAAAAATGTACATACAAACTCCCACGTGAAAAATAAATGCACATACAAACCTCCCACGTTAAAACTAGTTGTAGCCTAACCATCTTTCAGGGTCACCACCAGACCAGTAGAGTATAGAGTAGAATATAAGCCAAGCAGTCCAACCACAACAACAATAGTCATCATGAAGCCTTACTCACTGCCAACTGGGTCATCATCATCATGTATGTGTCTTGTGGGTGGAGAAGGCTGGTTGGTTGGTTGGTGTTGTGTGTGTGTGTGTGTGTGTGTGTGTGTGTGTGTGTGTGTGTGTACCTTTCTGTTTATTTATGATACAAAGGCATATAAAGGACATTCAAACAGCAACAGACCTACTGGTCCTTTCGAGGCTGTTTGGTTTTGCTATTCTATCTAACCTATAAGGGTGAGGGAAAGTATAGCAAAGAAGAAGGCTAGTAAGGTGTCATGGTTTGGGTATGGGTAAGGGTGAATTATTATGTATGATCCAATAGGCCTAATTAGGTTCCACTTTACAGGGGAGGATAATAATTACTGGTATGTATTCTGTATTTCGATTCCTCCTCATCCTCTTACTACATCTTTGTAACCATTCCTTGTATTGAAAATTATGTTACTATTACTACATTATAATTTCCTGTATAAATCCACATCGAAGCGACTTAGAAAAAAGATAATGTATTTTATATTTCATTAATAAATGTGTATAATATTTTGGCCCACATGGAAGGGACTCAAAAAGAAGATATTGTTATTTTTTTTTACCTGCATATTTTACAACTGTATTTTTGTGGCTGGTGAGTGTACACTTTGATGGAATATTTCGTCCCTCAATGTTATATAATAATAATGATAATTGTTTCCAGTAAAATAAATTTGTGCTCAAATACAATACAATAATAGTTAGTAGTACTGTACTTGGACTTTTCCCTTCTTTCTCTTCCTCTTCTTTCTTCCCTTCTCTCCTCCTCCCTCCCTTCTTTCTTCCCTTCTCCTCTCTCCCTCCCTTCTTTCTTCCCTTCTCTCCTCTCTCCCTCCCTTTCTCGTTCCTTCCTCTTCCTTCCCTTTCTCTTTTTTTTTCTTAACAGCCTGCTTTCCTCCATTTCTCTCTCTCTTTTTTTTTTCTCTAAGTAAGAACTGGCCTCCTTCCTTAACTAGACATTCATTAAGACCTCCTTCCCACATTCTCTCTCTCTCTTTCTCTCTCTCTGTAATCACTTTCACTCCTATACCTCCTCTTCCTCCCTTATCACCTTCTCTCATCTATCTCCTCCTCTTCCCTTATCACCTTCTCTCATCTATCTCCCTTGTCGCTTTCACTCTCATTTCCCTTCCTTCTTCCTTTACTCTCTTATCGCTTTCACTCGTCTCTCTTCCTTCCTCCACTCTTACTCAATTCTCTCTCTCTTCCATTTATTCCTCTCTTCTTCCATTTCCCTCTCACTCACTATACCCTTCGTTTACGTCTCCCCCTCCTTTCCTCCCCCCCTCCTCCTCTCCCTTTCTCAAAAATATCATCCATCCCTCCATCCTCAGTCTTCCCTCCATTCCACTTCCTCCTCCCTCCATTCCTCCCCCCTCCATTCCTCCCCCCTCCATTCCTCCTCCCCTCCTTTCATATCTCCTCCTCCCCCCTCCCTCCTCCTTCCTCTTAAACGTCCCGGATGAAGAAATATGGCCATTATCCCTTGCTACTTTTAACTAGTGTGTTGTTGTTTTTGTTGTTGTTGTTTATCTCTATCACCATTACTGTCCACTAACCACTCCACTGTACCGCTCCCTCACCACCACCACACCTCACCCCCCTTTCACACACCCCCACCACCTCCTTCAACAACAACCTCCCCCCACCACCTCCTCACCCCTCTTCACCACACCCCTACCTGACCACCCCACCACCTCCTCACTCCCCCACACCACCTTCACCACACCTAACCCCACACCACTCGGAGGCTTCTGATTCCTCCTGACCATGCATACAACGAAACAAACTTTATATATAGGTGTGTGTGTTTGGTGGTGGCAATAATTGAAGGACTCAATTAAGGACCCCGTGATCGTGTAAGAAAATTGGAGGCTTCTGTTTCCTCCTGACTATGCCACGAAACGAGCTCCTTCCGTATATGTGGTGTTTCGTGGTAATATTTGAAGGACTCGTTTACCTCCAATTTTCTGACTAAAAAGAGACTGATGAGTGAACATTAATTTCTCCTTGTCTGTCTGTACACACTCTTGAACCTCGAGGTTGGTGGCAGAGTGAGTTAGTTAGTTAGTTACTTAGGTGATGAAGAGTTAGTTGACTTGGCTGAGAGAGAGAGAGAGAGAGAGAGAGAGAGAGAGATGGGGGAGGAGGGGGGGGGTCGTGATGGTGGTGAGGAGCGTCTTAATTGGTGATGTCACTGCTATCCCTCACCCCCACCCCCCATCTCTCTCTCCTCTCCTTCTCTCTCTCTCTCTCTCTCTCTCTCTCTCTCTTCTGTACTTCTCATTTTTTCTCCGTTTTTCCCCTCAATTCCAAGAAGGCCTTTTCTATCCTCCTTTCTCTCGCTTCCTTTTCCTTTTTTCCTCCGTTTCGTTCCAGAAGTTATCCCTTTCACTGCTTTTGCTACCTCCCTTTTTCCTCTCCCCTTCCTTCCTCCCTCCTTCACTCTCACTACTCTCCCCCCTCTCCCTTTCCCTTCATTTCTTCATGGTCAATTAAAATCACCCCCCCCCCCCCCAACACACACACACACACACGACGTCTCAGTCAGTCTCACAGCCTCGTCTCTCTCTACTCTTCTATACCTCTTCTCTCTCCCTTCCTTCCTCATTACTCACTCTTATGGTA
>JAWZYT010000670.1:167500-170861 GCA_034508575.1 Petrolisthes manimaculis | reverse complement strand
TTCTAGAGAAGAGAATCAGTTGTACTCCAATTCGTCTACACAACGCGACCTCTTTGTTGTTGTACCATAAAGTGAATGAGTTGCGTAGTAGTAATCTTAAACTGACTACACTTGGAGAATATACGATTAATACATTATTTAATTCGGCGAAATAGATATTTTTTTATGTATATATTTCGGGAATGATAACCAAGCTACTTAGCAGATATGTAATTATTGTGTCATCTCGTATATAATTTTTTTTTTAGATAGCCTATGTAATTGTATCATCTCTCATATATATTTTTTTTTTAGATAGGCTATGTAATTGTATCATCTCATATATACTTTTTTTTAGATAGCCTATGTAATTGTATCATCTCATATATACTTTTTTTTTAGATAGGCTATGTAATTGTATCATCTCATATATACACTTTTTTTTAGATAGGCTATGTAATTGTATCATCTCATATATATACTTTTTTTAGATAGCCTATGTAATTGTATCATCTCATATATACTTTTTTTTGATAGCCTATGTAATAGTATCATCTCATATATTTTTTTTAGATAACCTATGTAATTGTGTCATCTCATATATATACTTTTTTTTAGATAGCTTATGTAATTGTATCATCTCATATATACTTTTTTTAGATAGCCTATGTAATTGTATCATCTCATATATACTTTTTTTTCAATGTTTATATATTTCGCGATTGATGATGACGTTGTAATTGTGTCCTTGTTGTCGTGGTGTAAAATGTAAATAGGTTAGTATGCCATGGGAGTATACTGTCACCGTTTACTTTGTACACTCATTAAGGGACGTATGTATGTGAAGGGGAGTATTATATTGTTATTATATTTATTATTATTATTATTATATTTATTATTATTATTATTATATTTATTATTATAATATTTATTATTATTATTATTATTATTATATTTATTATTATTATTATTATATTTATTATTATTATTATTATATTTATTATTATTATTATTATATTTATTATTATTATTATTATATTTATTATTATTATTATTATTATTATTATTATTATGTTTTGGGTGAACTGAGAGTGAGTATACGTATAGGTTAGTTATATTTACTGACGATTATTGGCTGTGTGTGTGTGTGTGTAAAAGTAGCCTAATGTTTTTCTCTCGTTGCTTGTTACAGTATATTATATTCTTACAGTAATTATATCATGGTAACTGACTGTTCTCAATAATTCAATCGTTCACACACTTTGTTTTTTATTTATAGCAATCATGAATGAGGTGTTGCTGTCTTTTTTTGTCGCCCCTTCGGCCCCAGCCATTAGCTTTCATTTCTACAACTCTCCCTCTTTTCTTTTCATTTCCTTACTGCTTGCTGTCACACCTCTCTATCACCTTTTTCTGGCGCTATAGGACCTCGATGTTACGGCGCCTAATATCCATCAATCAATCATCCCACCTTCCCTGTATGACTTTCGATGGCTATGAATATTAATAAAAGATTGGTTAACAAGTTACAATCATGATTAGGCTTACCAGGTTTGGTGTGAGTCTTATTAGTTTGGTACGAACAGACGTGACACAATGTTGACAAAGTGAAAGAAAGCCTAATCTCAAAGCCTAGCCTACTATCCTACTATAGTCTGTTCAAAATTTGTGTTCCACTATAGCCTCTATCTATCTAGCTATTTCTATCTGTCTATCTATCGCTATTTCTATCTATCTAACTATCTCTATATATCTATCTATCTAACTATCGCTCTATCTATCTATTTCTATCTATCTAAGCATAAGAGGTCAAAAGGAACAAAAGTTTTGAACAGGGTATATATAGGCTTGTCGATTATGATTCTTGGTTGAAGTTGATTCGTTTGCTTGCTTGTGTATCTATCTATCTGTCTCTCTCGCTCTAGACTTTGACTTGATACACATTCAACTACTGGCTGTGTTGTGGTGTGTTGGTGTGTGTATATATCTGTCTCTTCGCTGCAGACTTTGACCGGATACACATTCAACTACTGCTGGCTGGCTGGTGTTGTGGTGTGTTGGTGTGTTGTGTTGTGTTGTGTGTGACGTGTTTGGAGAAATCTGAAGCACTCCAACGATCAAATCAATCCTTCCTACTTCTTATTGGATTATAGTGTTCGTGTGGGTGGTGATGTTTTTTTGTTTATTCGTGTGTTTTATAGTGTTTTTCTCGTGTTTTTGTTGTTGAGATTTTTAGTATGTTGCTGAGTTTTCCGTTTGTTTTCTTTTATCAGTTGTGGGTATTTTCTTGTTTCGTCTTGTGTGTGTGTGTTGGCTCTGTTGGTATTCCTCGTGTTTTTTTGTTTTTTCTTGTTTATGTGTGTATGTTACTCGTGTTTTGTTTATGTTTTTCGATTTATTGTGTGTTTTCCGTGTTCTTCGCGTTTCCATTGTGTGTGTGTGTTGTGTGTGTGTGTGTGTGTGTGTGTGTGTACTCAATCGTATCTTGAAAATATCCTTGTCGTACCCTGAATATAATCACTTCAAGAGCATAATAATGTCGACTTCTGCTGGACATTGGAGTGTCTCGATGCCTCCAAAGTATGCCAGGAAACAGACCAGATTAACAAATATAATGGTGTCTTGTTGCCTGGAATAGTTTGAGGATTCGGTTGCTCCATATTTACCAAGACTATACTAGACCTCCTTACGATGACACTTTTAACACACACACACACACACACACAGACACACACACACACACACCACACACACACACACACACACATCAATCTACACAGACACATTTTATACACACACACACTACTACAGCCAACACACACACACACACACACACACCACACACACACACAACGTTCTTTCCGTACACACAGCACCACACCCTCCTCCTACATACACACACACACACACACACACACTGCGGTATATACTGTAGTGGTGATGCGCCACACATACATCCAGACACAGACACCTCCACCCCACACACACACACACACACACACACACACACAGCAAAGTAGGCTAAGTTGAACAACCAGACTACAAGGTCGCCACAGCAGTGCAGACAGGACCAACACACACACACACACACACACACACACACAACACATCTTGCACACATTTTGTAGTACACACACAAACACACGACATCTTACACATTTGTAGTACACACACACACACACACACACAAATCCTACCCAGTGGTCAATGAGGTGTGTGTGTGTGTGTGTGTGTCATGCAGATGTCTCCTGTTTCATTCGTCTGCAACTGTACACACCGACACAATATATACTTCATTCCCAATATGCAACTTGTGTATGGACAAATCTTACTCGAAACTTTTTAAGACATCGAGAGAAAATAAAATAACAAAAGAGTTCTT
>JAWZYT010000670.1:160000-165000 GCA_034508575.1 Petrolisthes manimaculis | reverse complement strand
GACTGCTTATCACACACACACACACACACACACACACACACACACACACACACACACACACACACACACACACACACACACACACCACACACACACACACACACACACACACACACACGAATAACATACAGGCAAATAATAATAAAAAAACAACACAATCCCCAAACAGAAAAACAATATCCATGAAAAAAACACAAAAACAATTAACATATGATTTTAAATTCACAAGTGGGAGAAGATTATATTTCCAAACTTACTTCGAGACGTAAGTTTTTTTTGGAGACAAGGAATTTTTGACGCAGACTGTACGGGATGATTATAATATACGATAAATTTAATGCTGGCTGTTGCTCTCTGATTGGTGGTCTTGCTTTATAGTGCCTTCGTCAAGTGTAATAATAATAATAATAATAATAATAATAATAATAATAATAATAATAATAATGATAATAATAATAAAGTCTTTAAATTTAGCGTGTAACTCCAATTTATTCATTCTTAGCCTATTATCCAGAAAGCAATTCCTTTTTTTTTATGGTAAGATGTCTGTCTGTGTGTTTGTTTGTCTGTCTGTCTGTGTGTGGTGTGTGTGATTCTTGCAAGGTCCCGAGACTCGTATTGTGTGTGTGTGTGTGTGTGTGTGTGTGTGTGTGGTGTGTGTGTGTGTAGCTTTGAGAAATTGGGACTGTATAATATATTTTACTAGTGTCGCACTACAGTATACGTGGAGACAAACTCTACTCTGTTCAAAACTTGTGTTCCATTGTCCTCTATCTATCTGTCTCTATTTCTATCTATATCTTTATATCTATATCTATTTTTATCTATATATTTCTATCTGTCTCTATTTCTATCTATATCTATTTTATCTATATCTTTCTATCTATCTTTATCTGTCTCTATTTCTATCTATATCTATGTATCTATATCTATTTTTATCTCTATCTTTCTATCTATCTCTATCTGTCTCTATTCTATCTATATCTTTATATCTATATCTATTTTTATCTATCTTTCTATCTATCTATCTGTCTCTATTTCTATCTATATCTATTTTTATCTATATCTATTTTTATCTATATCTTTCTATCTATCTATCTGTCTCTATTTCTATCTATATCTATTTTTATCTATATCTTTCTATCTATCTCTATCTGTCTCTATTTCTATCTATATCTATGTATCTATATCTATTTTTATCTCTATCTTTCTATCTATCTCTATCTGTCTATTTCTATCTATATCTTTATATCTATCTCTATCTGTCTCTATTTCTATCTATATCTTTATATCTATCTCTATCTGTCTCTATTTCTATCTATATCTATTTTTATCTATATCTTTCTATCTATCTCTATCTGTCTCTATTTCTATCTGTCTATCTATCTACCTATCTATTTCTATCTATCTAAGCATAAGAGGCCAGCGGAACAACAAGTTTTTGAACAGACTATAGTGGAGTTTCTTGTCTGCCGCACTACGGTAGACGATGGTGACACTTTGTAATTTTGGTGTATATACAGTTGGAGACAGGAATTCGTGGTATATAATTATAGTCTAAGTGAAAGATGGTCAATTTCTCACAACATCAAGTTCCTTAGTGCCAAATAGGAGACACCAGGGGCAGAAATCAGTATTGATGATTGTGTGTGTGTGTGTGTGTGTGTGTGTGTGTGTGTGTGTTCCTTGGTGCCAAATAGGAGACACCATCAGGGGCAGAAGTCAGTATTGAGGATTGTGTGTGTGTGTGTGTGTGTGTGTGTGTGTGTGTGTGTGTGTGTGTGTGTGTGTGTGTGTGTGTGTGTGTGTGTGTTCCTTGGTGCCAAATAGGAGACACCAGGGGCAGAAGTCAGTATGAGGATGATAATAAAAAGCAAGTACCTGATAATAGACACACAATGGTTACTCAAATGGGACAAGTATCTATCACCTGGACTGTACCACCCATTCCTGTGTCCAACTGTACGGAGAGAGAGAGAGAGAGAGAGAGAGGAGAGAGAGAGAGAGAGAGGAGAGAGACATGACGTAGACTACCTTCTGTCTTTTATTGCTTCCTTTCGTATTAGAGAACTGGTGGTGACTATTCTCTCTCTCTCTCTCTCTCTCTCTTTCTTTCTCTCTCTCTCTCTTCTCTCTCTCTCTCTCTCTCTCTCTCTCTCTCGTACGTAGCCCTATGTATTTTATATATGTGCGTGTATGTGTAATCTTTCTGTGTGTGTAATGAGTATGATGTACACGTGTCTGTAAAGAGTGTGTGTGTGTATGTATGTATGTATCCGCTGCGTCAGGTTCTCGTAAGTAAGCGACTGTACCCAAACAACACACACCACACACACACACACACACACACACACACACACACACACACACACACACACACACACACACACACACACACACACACACACACACACACACACACACACACACACACACACACACACTCAGGGAACATACTTGACGGAAGGAGAGATTGAGGGGAGGGGGGGGGGGAGAAGCGTGTGTGTGTGTGTTATGTCCTCTCTCTCTCTCTCTCTATCTATCTATCTATCTATCTATCTATCTCTCTATCTCTCTCTATCTCTCTCTCTCTCTCTCTCTCTCTCTCTCTCTCTCTCTCTCTCTCTCTCTCTCTCTCTCTCACACACACACACACACATCAGCTTATTATGTTGCTACTTACGAAGATGTCGGAATAGAAATAAACAACAACAACAACACAACAACAAAAACTCCTGTAATACGGTACTGATATTAATGGACCCTGTCATGTAGTTAGCAAATTGGTGGTAAACGAGTCCTTTAATTATTGCCACGAAACACACACACCTATAATAATAATAATAATAATAAAAATAATAATGATAATATAATATGTATGATTACAAACAACAACATAATAATAATAATGATAATAATATTTATGATTGCCAACAACATAATAATAATAATAATAATAAAAATAATAATGATAATATAATATGTATGATTACAAACAACAACAACAACATAATAATAATAATGATAATAATATTTATGATTGCCAACAACATAATAATAATAATAACTCTGATGTAGTCAGAATTATGGAGGGAAAATGAGTTCTTTATATATTACCTGTGTAAACCTTACCTATATATATATATATATATATATATATATATATATATATATATATATATATACTTAATGGAGAGAGAGAGAGAGAGAGAGAGACGAGAGAGAGAGAGAGAGAGAGAGAGATACAAATGCAACAAACCAAACCTTATCTATTCGTAAACTGAGAGAGAGAGAGAGAGAGAGAGAGAGAGAGAGAGGAGATGAGAGAGAGAGAGAGAGAGAGAGTAACACGCGCCTCGGTCGTCGTGTTGTTTGTTGTTGAGTTGTTGTTGTTGTCTCATGTATCGGTTCATCCCACTACTCATAATTTACATATCGTATCGGAACAGTGTGTGTGTGTGTGTGTGTCTCTCTCTGTGTGTGTGTGTGTGAAGAACGTGATCACACAGACTATAAAATAATGAATGTCGTTGCCGTGTGTGTGTGTGTGTGTGTGTGTGTGTGTGTGTGTGTGTGTAATTCTCGGATATCGAGAGTAAATGCTTTTTCTTGTAATTGGAATGACTGGCGTTTGTATGTATACATGGTGTAGTCGCCCACATCAACACACACACACACACACACACATACACACATACACGCGGCAACGACATTCATTATTTTATAGTCTGTGTGATCACGTTCTTCACACACACACACACACACACACACACAACACACACACACACACACACAATGATGAACCTTACTTTCACATGATGCGCGCGTCTCTCCAACACAAACATGTTTCCTCGTAACTGGGAATCGATCGGTGGTGGATGTGACGGTGTTGGTGTTGGTGATGGTGTTGGTGATGGTATTAGTGGTGGTGATGGTGGTGTTGGTGGTGGTGATTGTGATGGTGGTGGTGGTGTTGGTGATGTGTTAGTAGTGGTGGTGTTGGTGGATGTTTCGGTGATGGTGGTGGTGGTGGTGGATGTTTCGGTGATGGTGTTGGTGGTGGTGATTGTGATGGTGTTGGTATTAGTAGTGGTGGGTGGTGGTGATGGTGGTGGTGGTGGTGGTGTTGGTGGATGTTAGTGGTGGTGTTGGTGATGGTGGTGATGATGGTATTAGTAGTGGTGGTGGTGGTGGTGGTGGTGATTGTGATGGTGACGGTGTTGGTGGTGATGGTGTTAGTGGTAGTGGTGGTGTTGGTGATTGTGATGGTGTTGGTGGTGGTGGTATTAGTGGTGGTGGATGTTTCGGTGGTGGTGGTGTTGGTGATGGTGATGGTGTTGGTATTAGTGGTAGTGGTGGTGGTGGTGTTGTGTGGCGGTGGAATCTCGCTAACAAGGTTAAGGGGAGATTGCTTAATTATGCAAATGAACCCTCTAATTGGCGGATTTTAGAACGACAAGCGACCAGGCCACCAATCCTTGCCTTCCTCTTGTTCACTCTGATGGGGGGGGGGGGAGGGGGGGAGGTGTTGGGGGGGGGGGGAATAAGGAAAATATGTTGTAATATGTAAATGTTTGGTTATGAGCATGTGGGTGGTGGGGGTTGGGTGTGGGTGGATGGGGTCGACTTGTTGGGTGGGGGTGTGGGTGTGGATGGGGACGACATGTTGGGTGGGGGTGTGGGTGTGGATGGGGACGACATGTTGGGGAAGGAGGGGGTCAGATTAATGGGGGCTAAAAATAATGTATCATGTGTGTATATATATAAATTAAATATAATGCTTAGTTGTGGGGACAGGTGCAATGGGTGGAGTAATGGGATGAGGAGCTATAGGGGGTTGGTATGGGTTAGGGTTGGGAAAGTATGTATGTACAGTTGGAGACAGGAATTCGTGGTACAGCCCAAGTGAAAGATGGTCAATTTCTCCCAATATCAAGTTCCTTAGTGCCAAATAGGAGACACCAGGGGCAGAAGTCAGTATTGAGGATGGTGTGTGTGTG
>JAWZYT010000670.1:5000-152500 GCA_034508575.1 Petrolisthes manimaculis | reverse complement strand
CTCACCACTCCATCCCAATACTGTACCCTTCCTCTATTCGTTTCATTCATTCATTCATTCATTCACTTTCCTTCAATCAATCGTTCTCGTATCATTCATTATATTGGCTTCATTCATGTACTAAGGTGTGTGGGTGTGTGTGTGTGTGTGTGTGGGTGTGTGTGTGGGTGTGGGTGTGTTTATGTGTATGTATGTCTTCCTAAGCCTCTCAAAGAACTGTGATAGATACATTTTGTCGATAGAGGCTGGATTTTGTTCAGTGTATGTTGTTGTTATTGTTATTGTTGTTGGTGATGTTGGTGTTGGTGTTGTTGTTGTTGTTGTTGATTTCCTTGATCATCTGGAAACCTTCCCATCCTTTCCTTGTATTCTGTCGTCGTCGTCGTCGTTGTTGTTGTTAGTGTTGTTATTATTGTTGTAGTTGTTTACTTCCTTAGACGTCTGTAAATCTCCTCTCCTTGTACAAATATGTTATCGTGGTGTAGAGTGTAAATTTCTACTTATAATTTTTACACACACAAATTGTCGTGTAAACATTATTATATTTATTTTACTGTATTATAATCTAAACACATTCATTTTGTGTGTGTGTGTGTGTGTGTGTGTGTGTGTGTGTGTGTGTGTGTGTGTGTGTGTGTAAAAAAAATCAAGGTACACACACACACACACACACAGACCAGGGTACACCAATAGGAAGAAGCTGAAGAAGTGCACCAAACTAACACGAACTCTACCTGCCTCCACCACCACCACCATCACCATCACCACCATTACCATCACCACCATTACACACCATTTCATCTTCCTCCTCCTCCACTACTACTTCTACTACTTCTACTACTACTACATGCAATATACTATCAGTCCATCTTAAACCACCACCACCACTACCACTTTTTCATGTTTTATCAGTAGTAGTAGTTTTAGTTTTAGTAATAATAGTTATAGTAGTGATAGTTTTAGTAGTTGTTGGAGTAAATGTACTAGCAGTCGTAGTAGTAGTAGTAGTAGTAATAGTAGTCGTTGTAGTAAAAGTATTGGTAATAATAGTAATAGTAGTAGTTCTAGTCGTAGAAGTATTGGTAATAATAGTAATAGTAGTCCTAGTAGTAGAAGTATTGGTAATAATAGTAATAGTAGTAGTCCTAGTAGTAGAAGTATTGGTAATAATAGTAGTCCTAGTAGTAGAAGTATTGGTAATAATAGTAGTAGTAGTAGTCCTAGTCGTAGAAGTATTGGTAATAATAGTAATAGTAGTAGTCGTAGTAGTAAAAGTATTGGTAATAATAGTAATAGTAGTAGTTGTAGTAGTAGTTGTAGTAGTAGAAGTATTGGTAGTAATAGTAATAATAGTAGTAGAAATAGTAGTCGTGTGGTAGTGAAATATTGGTTGAAAAGTCCGTAGAGTTTACCACCATTCTCAATATGTCCATCCATTCATCTATCTATCTATCACACTCGGCAATGCCAAAATCCAGGGCTTACCACTGATTGCACAAACAGAGAGAGAGAGAGAGAGAGAGAGAGAGAGAGAGAGAGAGAGAGAGAGAGAGAGAGAGACACACACACACACACACAGACACACACACGTCATTCCTCTTTCACCTCACGCTTCTCTGGATTTAAGCCGAAATGTTTCAGAATGTTTTGAATCCAATTTCAATCCCTAACCACTCCCTTCATTCACAAATACTGGCTACAGCATAGAGTATAATGGTATATGTTGGGTTAGTACAATGTTGAATATCTATCTAACCTTTGTATGTATGTATAAACACGGTGGAGATAAATATATGTAGATTTTTGTTGTTGTTTTCATATTTCTTCACTGTGGAGGGGGAAGGGAAGGTAGCTAGACTCCAGTACACACACACACACACACACACACCTTCCCTTTTCCACCCGTCCCAGTCGATCATTGGCCGACACACACACACACACACACACACACACACACACACACACACACACACACACACACACACACACACACACACACACACACACACACACACACACACACACACACACACACACACACACACACACACACACACACACACACACACACACACACACACACACACACACACACACACACACACACACACACACACACACCACCTCCTCGTCCCTCCTGCTTGCTGTAACACTTCCCTTATAACCTTTCTCGTGTGCTAGGCTATATGTCCTCACTGTTGTGGCACCTAACAACAATCAATCAATCAATCATCAAACAATCAATCAAACAAACAATCAAACAATCAATCAATCCTCTCCCCTCCAACACACACACACACACACCTTCCTTTCTCTATACATAGTCTAGTGGGCGGCTTATTCATTGAATCACTTTGAAATACCGTATACAATCGCGGGTAAACGTTGGTGCAGTAGCCTAGTATTTGTCAGTATACCCGGGGCTGAATGGAGGTGCAATTTGAAGGTGAACTATAACACACACACACCACCTCTCAATGTTGTGGTACCGTGCAGTGAAGTACAAACAAAATGACTGTCCACATCCACAGGGTTCGTGTTCATTATTAATTAAGGGGGAAGTTTTGCGTCGTTAAATCTGGCTGGAGCAACTGAATCCTCCATATTATTCCAAGTAACAAAACACCATTATTGTTTGTTAAACCCGGGTCTGTTTCCTGGCATCTTTGGAGGATTCGAGGCACTCCAATGTACCAAAAAAATATTAGGCACCATTTTTAAGTCATTTGAACCATAGGTAGGTTAGGCTAGGCTAGGCTAGGCTAGGCTAGGCTAGGCTAGGCTAGGCTAGGTTAGATTAGGTTAGGTTAGATTAGGCTAGGTTAGGTTAGGTTAGGCTAGGCTAGGTTAGGCTAGGCTAGGCTAGGTTAGGCTAGGCTAGGTTAGGTTAGGCTAGGCTAGGTTAGGCTAGGTTAGGTTAGGCTAGGCTACGTCATTTATTTAGTGTCTGGCTGAGGGAGTGATGTTTTGTGTACCAGAGTACCATTATATTCGACCACGGTTTATATATCTAGTTTGGTGAGTTTCAATGCGGTTTGTTGTGTGAAAGTATAGAACAAAATGACGTCACTATATTGACCTTTTCATTGTAGGATAGGTAAAGCAAAAACCGCGCTAGAGTGGGTAGAAAAAATGTGGAAATATGAACGTACATATTGCTCCTATCGTCTGTGCTATATTCAGGAGATAGAAAGTACACTGTTGGTAAATCTAAAGCAAATGATTCCTGCAAACTATTCCAAGCAACAGGCCACCATTAATTTTGTCATTATGGGCCTGTTTCCTGGCATACTTAGGAGGAATCAGGGCGCTCCAGTGTACCAAAAATATCAGGGGCACCAGATCTTTAGGGGGTGAGATCTGACCTGGAGGAATTTCTAAATGATTCATAATAGACTTGAGATGGTGTGTGTGTGTGTGATGTACTGGACTGGACTGGGTAAAGGATTTGAATGACATTATAATATATTGTTCGATATGGACACTATGGTGGAAGGTAGACACATCTTATACATCATGTCTCATTGATGTTGAAATCCTTGCTCTGTCTGTCATGCACAGACATCTCCACCTGTCTATCAGGGGACCAGATTGGCTGGTCTGATATCCAGGTTCAAGGGTACATCACTGGATTGGCAACTGTGTCCGTCAGTCAGTGGGTCTAGTTGCCAGGTGAGGCTGCCCGGAAGTGGACCAGTTCACCATCCACCAAACAGAGAACCTCCACGTCTTATTGATAGAGAACTACAACACAGTAAAGGTCCAGATGCCTTCACAGAGGAACTGAATGGAATACGTCTGGTCACATATCTATTTTCTCCCCCTTGTGTATCTATTCTTCAAGTGAAACACCAACTTGTATCTGCCCACGGCTCAGTACTCCTCTTTGTCCCCTGGTGTCTGGCTCAGCCCTGATTCGAGGAACTGAGAGGGTGGTACCTATATCCGCTCCTGCTGGGGACATGCCTGCCTCATGGACCCTCTTATTTGCAACTTTGCTTTCTTAGAAATCTCTAATTTAGATATCAGAGTTCACCGACACATTTGGCTTTCTTCCCCCTTTACTGATCCATCTGGTGTATTAATAAGCTTGCATCTTCTCAACGACCTATAGAACAGCTAATTCAATTCAGCACCCTGCCCAAATACCTGGAGCTTCACCTTATACTATAATACTAGGCTTATTCCTCACCCCCCCCCCCTTCTTCACTCTGATTATTGAACTGTTTTCTCACTTTCACTCAACCAATACAATCATATTTCTGTCCTTCTGTATCTTGTCCTATGTTGGTGGGTGGATGCTACACTTACAGACGTACAGCTGCTCCACGGGGCTTTGTTCCTCACTGGCGACTGGTCTCGGGTCTTGCCAAACTGTCTGTCTGCTTCCACTATACCTTCCCCCAGTGACCTACTTCCACTAGCTTCCCCTAGAGACCTAGGGCCGATTCCACAGTGGTTTGTTTTGGTTTGTAAGCTCGCAAACGAAAGAATGTTTGTCGTGTAAATGCCTTATGGGTGAATTATTTAATGAATTTGGTGAGTAATCTATACAGTGATCATTATTATCTAACTGTTGGATAGATATTGTGAATGTGGATACTCACCTTTTGGAAAATAATGAAGCCTTAACATTTTGGTTGGTTGGTTGGGCAGCTAACAAACCAATACCACTGTGGAATCGACCCCTAATTCTCCCCCAAACGGCAATCAATGTCGTTATCACCCTCTTGTTATAACTGTGGTATCGAGTTAACTAAAACATGTGATATAAGTACGTTTATCTTTGTTTGTTTTTGGGTCAAGTTACAATTTGACTGGCCAATATGACTTCTCTTGCAAAATTGTCCCAGAACAGGATTATGTTAGTATGAATAGTTGAGAATAGTTAAGGTATATTTGTTTTCTTTCTGTCCTTGAAGCTAAATAAATGTCCACAGAGGATATCGTAAGGAATAAATAGTCTTGATTGGGTAAAGCTAACTGATCACCTAGAGATTATTAGGAGTGTTATTATCGTGCATGAGGCAGGAAGATGTAAGGTAAACAAACTATACTCTGTTCAAAACTTGTTCCATTTTCCTCTATCTATCTGTCTCTATTTCTATTTATATCTAATTCTATCTATATCTTTCTATCTATCTCTATCTGTCTCAATTTCTATCTATCTCATATCTGTCTATCTATGTGTGTGTGTGTGTGTTTTAGCAGTTTCTTTGTGTGTGTCGTATTTTCATATTTCTTTTGGGTTCGATTTCTTTGTCTTGGTGTTTGCTGTGTGTTTGTTTGTTTGTCTTTGTCTTTCTCTTTTTGTCTTCCTTTGTATTTGCTGTTGTTTTTTATTAGGCTACACGTGTCATTCTTTGTTTGTTTTGTTTAGTGTTGTCTGACTGTTTACTGTTGCCATCCTTTGTTTTGTTTTCGTCTCCCGTTGTCATCCTCTGTGTTCTGTTGTCATCCGTTCTGTTCTCCCGTTATTTTTTGTTCGTCTCCCGTTGGCAGCACCGTTTCTGTTCTCCCGTTAACGTTATACTCTGTTGTTATCATCCTTTGTTTTCTGTCTGTTGTCAAATTTATCTTCTGTTATCACTATCCTTTGTGTTCTGTTGTCATATTTCTGTTGTCACCATCCTTTGTGCTCTGTTGTCATAATTTGTGTTCTGTTGTCACTATCCTTTGTGCTCTGTTGTCATAATTTGTGTTCTGTTGTCATATTCCTGTTGTCACTATCATTTGTTTCTGTTGTCGTGTTTTGCGTTCTGTTGCCATCCTTTGTCTTACGTTGTCTCCATCCTTTGTTCCGTTATCATCATCTTTCTGATCTTCCGTTATTATAATCATCATGTTGTGTTCTGTTGCTATCCGTTGATTGTTCCGTTGTCGTCACCTGTTGTTGTATTCATCTCCCGTCATCGTCGTCGTCGTTGTTTATTTTGGCTGCGTTCCGTCGAGTTCCTTTGTTTATAATATGCGTCCTCCATCATCCTTTGTTTGGCTGTGTGCTCTCTTTCCTTCCCCTGTTTTCAGACTTGGTACAGGGTAGGACTAGGATAGGGTAGGGTACGATAGATCAGATCAGAGTTACGGTGGTGGTGCAGGTCAGGTCAGATCAGAGCAAGGCAGGGTACAGTACACTAGGTCAGAATAAGAGGAGTGACTCAGGGCAGACGAGGACGAATGAACAAGGGGACTAGGCTATCAGGTCAAGACAGACAAAGTTAGCCTAGGGTATTTTTTGGACATGGTATGCTTTGGTCAGTGTGTGTGTGTGTGTGTGTGTGTGTGTGTTAGCGGCGGACGGATCAGGACTCTGGGTACGTCTCTCAAAGTTGCCATGGTGCTAAAAATAACTCGGTGGCTGGGTGAGCGAGAGAGAGAGAGCCCAAACTTTGCCCAAGAGAGAGAGAGAGAGAGAGAGAGAGAGGTGGGGAGGGGGTCAGCCAGCCACCAGCACGCGGACGGTCCCCACCACACACCTCCTCCTCCTCCTCCTCCTCCTTCAGGTATTGATCCACTCCAACCAACCTGCACCACCATCACCACCACCACCACCACCACCACCACCCGCCATTTGCACTTTAGTCTCGTTGTGTTCCTCTTGTTTGTTATTATTATACTGGTGTTGTTTTATTGTAAGGAAAGGCACCTGCAGTAACTCTTTTCGTTGTGTTGTTGTTTGATGTTTTGTGGGGTTTGTTGTGGTGGTTGTTGTTGGTTGCAGATGGTAGAGTTTAGGATCGCACTTCGTTGCACCTCACCATCAGCCTCTCTTTCTCTCTTCTCTTTCTCTTACTCTCCTTCCCTCCCTCCCTCCACCTTCACTCCTCCCTTCGCGGTACAATACTGTACTCCACACTATGCATCCTTTACTCTTAAAATTATGTGAACCTTATGGGGGATATTCCATCTGGAGGAGGTGCGCAAGCGTAGTGACGTCAGAAGATTATGAATGGGTCCTTGTTGATATTCCCACACAAAATGATGATTGCAATAATGTCTGGCAATTATGTGGCTATAACATTCCTGGAGACTAAGCTTAGAAGATTACATAGGAGGAGCAAACGAGAGGACATGTGTAACAAAGTTTGGAGTGACTGGTAAATAGGTGGATGTAGATCGTAATTCATGAGAGAGAGAGAGAGTGAGTGGCGGAGGTGGTGGCAACACTGGCATGACAGTGGGGGTAGGATGCCAACTTGTGAGATCAGGATCAGCTGACGAGCAAGTGGCCGTCGGCTGGTGGTGGTGGCCAGTCAGAGGCTCGTCTCCCACTGCCTTTGGAAACGCAGCTGGGGTTAGAGTGAGTGAGTGAGAGAGGTTGTGCAGTGGTATGTGTGTGTGTATGTGTGCATGTGGCCATAACAGGGGAGGTATTGGTGGCCAGCTGTTGCACTGCCAGAGATCCCGGCTGACTGGTCATGGCATTCTTCCTCCGGCCTCCCTCAGCTCTGACACTGCCGCCCTGCCCTCGGGAGCACTTAGGCGTTAGGTGAGCCCAGCGATGCCTTCACTTTGACGCCCATGCACTCCATATATACCGTGTGTATTTATCACTGGAGAAGAAGAGGTTAATAGGAGGTGGTGGTGGTGTGAGGGAAGGCGGTGGTGGTGGTGTTGTGATGGGTGGTGGTGGTGATGGTGTGTGACAGTGTGAGGGATGGTGGTGATGTACTGTATAATTATACTGATAGGTGGTTGTAGTTGGTAACAAGTGTATGGTGTCAAGTATTCCATGATGTATGGTCGTAGATTATCATATACAGGTGTTGTAGTGGAAGGTGTAAAACACAGGAAGTTACAAGAGTGTTACAAATAGACTGATTTCTTACGTCTGGGAAGGCTTTAATTAATGGATACAAACATTATGCTGTAAGAATGATCACTGACCAAGTTGATATTCTAATCAATACTCTACTTAGCTTAATATTATCGTACAGTTTTTCTTGTTTTTCTTTGTCTTGCTTGGGTATCACAGGTGTTGGATTGGCGTATATACGTAATTAAAGCAAGAACCCTCGGTTATTGAAAGTGATAAGGGATTTTTACATATAAGCGCATAGGGGAGTGGTATAAATGAGAATAGGGATGTATATTTAACCCCGTCAGGTGAATGTACCTAATTTTATCGTCTACAGTATCAGGTAAAAGTAGTCCTGGCGCCTCTGATAACCTACGTTTTGATGTAATTTCTTCTAACGTGTGACATTAGGCTATGCCCAAAATTCCATGTATCCGTACAGTTGACGAGTCTGATTCTAAGTTCACGAAGTTGTTTATTTTAGAGGAGTGAGTTAGTTAAGTTTAGTCTGAGAAGGGTTAAGGGGCTATTATTAAACTACTACTTCCAGGAAAAATTCTCTTCGTCGCTCAGTTCCCATTATTTTGCAATACGAATTTAGCGACGGAAAACCTTTTGCTCAAAGATGAAGATAAATAATACGATAATTATTGTAGTGTTCTGTAATAATTAGACATTATTTCCATCATATCATCATCGGTTAATAAGCTCCATAATAATAATTAGGCTACTAAGCAGATGCAGTTACCAATACGTTTTCCTTTTTTTTTTTTAAGATAGTTTGTTTTCATTTGTGTTGTTCCCTAATCGTTGTACTGAGTTAGGGTCGTATGCAAGAACATTCATGGTGTATACGACGGTATGGTACCGACACGATGGCCCTATTGTTTGTCTATGGAGCTTTCGTACCGGTACCACTCCATCGTATACACCGTGAAGGTTCTTGCATACGGCCCATAAGTCTTTTTCCTGGTTTGGTTTGGATGAGTCGGTAACCAAGCATTCCAGTTTGGCCTTTAGCTGAAACCTCATAAATTTCAGAGGAACGTAAGAGCAATTTTTATTTCAATTGGGTAACATTACTCCGTCTCCTTCTTTGTTGTACAGTCGTGGACACAAATGTCAATACAAATAGCCTAATTCAGACTAGCCTAATTGCTAGCTAATGTTTTCACGTTGTCATAATCATTATAAAGTACATTATTATCCCTTTAAGGTTTGATAACGAACGTCTTCCTCTCCATCCATGCACATCGTCAATTATGTAAGCCTCTACTACAGTATTTACTTATTTATGACTAGGCAGACTACTTATTTATGACTAGGCAGACACAAATATCACGTAGCCGGGCGGGTACAGAGGAGGCGAGGCGAGGCGAGGCTAGGCTAGGCGAGGTGGGAGGATGGGGTGGGCCGTTGAGTGGATCTGGAAGTGATTATAGCACCCAATATCTTACTTGCATGGTGGCTTGCTTCCTTGTTCTCCTCGTGTATATATTATCACAACATTCCTTTGCCTCCCAGTCTGTCTCTACCCACGCCTTGGTGTTCAGAAGACGAAGGAAGAGTTTGGTTAAAGATGAGAGAGATGAGGGAGACGAGAGAGATGAGAGGAAAAAGAGAAAGAGAAAGATAGAAATTAAGGACCCTATTATGTGATCGTTGGTGTATGAGACTTGTTTGGTGGTTTTTTATTCCTCCTAACTATGCCATGAAACAAGCTCCCTCAATATACAGTTGGTGGTGTTTCGTGGCAATATAATTATGAAGGACTATTATAGCTAGCCTCCAATTTTCTGACTATTACGACACTATTTTTTTTTTTTTTTTTTTTTTGAGAGGACAGGAAAACTAGAGAAAGTGTCGTGATAGTTTTCCCGTGATGTAGTCAGAAAATTGGAGGCTAGCTATAGTCTGTTCAAAACTTGTGTTCCGCTGGCCTCTTATGCTTAGATAGATAGAAATAGATAGATAGATAGATAGACAGATAAGAGATAGATAGAAATAGAGACATATAGAAAGATATAGGTAGAAATAGATATAGATATAAAGATATAGATAGAAATAGAGACAAATAGATAGAGGAAAATGGAACACAAGTTTTGAACAGAGTATAGTCCTTCATAATTATCAGGAAGGATAATTGTCCAACTTACAACACTTGCTTAATTGGTAACAGATCACCAAAAAATAATGATTAAACTCGTTCGTTCGTTCAGTCAGTCACTGTATTCGGTAGCACAGGAAACTCAAACATGGCTTTTTATTTGCTTATCTATTATTATTTTAGGATGCATTTGGACAATCCTGTAAAAATGGTCAAGATGTGTAATTTTGTAACCTTGTCAATGACCCAGAAATATATAAAAAGTGGTGTGGAGTGTCCGTAGAGTTTATTGGTTGCTTGAGAATTTTAGTCAGATATCGGTGCAACCAACCAATCCTACTTCTTTATTTTTGGTGCCAAGTTACGGATGTGGACTGATTTTTAGCACCCTACCTCGTCCCTTTTTAGATTGTGAGGTCTGTTGGCTGCGTCTCTCTCTCTCTCTCTCTCTCTCTCTCTCTCTCTCTCTCTCTCTCTCTCTCTCTCTCTCTCTCTCTCTCTCTCTCTCAAGCAGCACTACAAACGGTCTCTCAAATTAGGTCAGAGAAAGAGCCTCACAGCCTTGCCGGCCCGTACCATACCATACCCCCTCACTCTCTCTCACTTCACTCACACCAAGCTCATAATACCTCACACCTACCTCACTCACACCTCATAACCTTCATAACACCTCACTTACTCCCGCTTCACTCAAATCAATCTTACCTCACTCACACACTGACTCATAACCATCCTAACACCTTATATATACCTCTCTCACATCTACCTCACGAACCTTACCATAACCCCTCACTCCAACCTTACCTCATACTCAGCTTAGCCTTATGTACAGTTGCCAAAAAAGATATTGCGACAACTATTGATACAACATTAAATATAATAATGTCCATAGTTGTTTGTAGGGATATATATAAGTATGTATTACAGAAGGATATGTATATTTCCTTCTGTTATACATGCTTATAGTCCATATACAAATAGTTGTGGATATTACTAGGGTTAAAGTTCTATCAAGAGTTGTCGCAATACCTTTTTTGGCAACTGTACATATTTTACGAACCTCAGAATGTCATCATACAATTTATATATACACGTAATACTTTCCACACACTTAACATTTTCATCAGATATTCTTTGCACTACACATCTTACACACACACACACACACACACACACACACACACACACACACACACAACACATTTTATAGACATATAAGCAGGAAGCGCTTCATACTAAGAATAAGTAAATCAATGTCTATGAACAAGGACCATAAAAATCATCACTCCTCCATTTGTTGGCATCTGTACTCCTCACACACCTGGTAAATTTGAATATGTTGATTCCTCCAAAGTGTGCCAGGAAACAGCATCAATATTAGACAAAATAATATAAATAATGGTAACCTGTTGCTTGGAATAGTTTGGAGGGATCAGTTACTCCAGAGGTTTACCCTGCACCTCCAAACTGAATCATAATCATATCTAGTTTTACCTCACACTTTCTTTTATTCACGTGTTTCATTATCATCATCGCCATCAATATCTAGTTTACCCATTTTTTCAAGGATGAATAATATGAATTAAGAAATGACAGACAGAATCATGTAGGTATATATATATAAAAGTGAATCTATACGAATTATTTAAGATGCATGTAGAAATATGTACAGTAATAGCTAAAAATATGAAATGACGTTTTGAGGAAAGGTTTTGGCATTTCCTCATACAGTATATTTTTTTCATTACACATGCAGCCGACCACATCCAAAGTGATAAAAAATAGAAAGACTTACTAAACTATGCATCCTGAACGAATAGGTGGTGTTTCGTGGCAATATTTGAAGGACTCGTATACCTCCAATTTTCTGACTACATCACAGGGTCCCTTAATTAAGATAACACGTATAGAGAGGTTAATAATACATTAATCTTGCCCATAGCTGAACTACCGTATACATACTTGCCAGCATTAAAGTTGCTAAAACAGCAGCAGCGCCTCTAATGGTCAAACAGGGCGCTATTAATTAATGAACAATTTGTGATGAAAATAATTTTAACTGATGATTTTTCTTTTGATATAACTGGTATATTTTTTTTTAAGATATTTTTGTTATGCGTATCACCATACTGGATATCTCGTACCCAAAAATAATAATAATAATAATAATAATAATGGCTATACTGTATATCCGTTCTGTCCCTTTTTGGTCTCACTTCGAATACTACAAGATTATATGTATGGATGGTAAAATAAAATATTGAAGGCTTATCTCCATTCTCTTTTCTTTTTCTTTTTTTTTTCCTACAGACATGCCACGGATAATGAGTATCGATGGTAAAATAAAATGTTGAAGGCTGATCCCCATTCTCTTTTTTTTCCTACAGACATGCCACGGATAATGGGTATCGATCATGGATAGTGAACAACCGCATCAGGAGCTGGTGAAATGTGTGGTTGTGGGCGACACAGCTGTGGGCAAGACCCGCCTCATCTGTGCCCGTGCCTGCAACAAGAAGTTTTCCCTCTCACAGCTGCTCAACACACACGTGCCAACTGTCTTTGCCATCGACCAGTACAGGATATACAAAGAGGTGAGGGGTTAGTTAGCTTTGGCAGAGATAGATTAGGCTAGATGAGAGACAGTGAGAGAGAGAGAGAATAATAATAATAATAATAATAATAATAATAATAATAATAATAATAATAATAATGATAATTTCCTGTACCAGATAATTTTAAATGAACCCCTGATTATTCTCCTCTTTCTGGTGTAACCTATATGTAATGAAAACCTATTAATTATTATACACTTGCATACTGGTAGGTAATCCCTTTGTTGGGAAGAACTAAATTGGGGTTCCATGGAAATACGTACATTTATCAGTTGACGAACAAAAGGTTTTGCTTGCTGCTATTGTTGCGTAAAACGAATTTTCGAGAGGCAATAAACTGTCCTTCCTCTTCTACTTGAACGGAGAAATAAATAAATAAATAAATAAATAAATAAATAAATAAATAAATAAATAAATATATATATATATAAACTGTCCTTCCTCCTTCCTCTTCTTCATTATATGGAAAGGAGAGGTTAGAATAAGGGTGTACAATTGATGTTTGGATTTGGTAACTTTTATTCATTTGCTTATTTATTTGTACTGAGCTTCATTACTGCTACATCTAACATGAAAGCTAATCTAATGAAAATTTGTATAATATTCGTTCAATTTTAAAATAAGTAGGATGGTATCTGATAATGACTCGTAAACCATCTGGATATACAATACATAGTGGTTTGTATAGTATACGATTTTTCTTTTTTATCCAATTGGTTGGTACCGTACAGTCACAGTCAAATATTCGCCAACACTTTCCTTCCATCGTAGTAGCTAGATATCTTGGTAATAAAGAACAACACGTGTATGATTTTGCACCACCTCATAATGATAATTGAATGGGTTGAGTTGAAGTAAGGTGTTGTATGATTCGGCCTATATTTTGATATGATACCGATTAATAATAAGAGAATATTCCCTCAAATAATACTCATACGTACAATTCTATGGTCCCAACCCACCGAGTTTCCCACAACAAAAAGCAATCCTATACACATCCTCTACTGTATTATTGGCGAGCCTCAAATCATACTAGATATACAGCACAAAATTTGATGTTTAATTAATGTTGGGACTGATTACCCGTTGAAAAATTAAATTACTGTACTGTATGTATGTCCTGTTCATTGTTATCACTATCAGTCATGAATGCCTTTGTAATGTTAGTTCACTATGAAAAAGGTGTCATAATATAATACTGTTATTGTGAATATAATTGACTTCCTGTCCCCTTTGGTTGTTGTATTTTTATTACAGTCTTACACCCGTAGTCTTAAAAAAAATTGAGGGCCCTTCCTGGAGCTCTATGAATTCTCCAAACTACTCCAGGCAACAGATTCCCTAGTCGAAACACTGAAGCGTTTTGTGGCCTGGATTATTTGGAGGGTTCATAGAGCTCCAGTAAGGGACCTCAATTTTTTTTAAACTACGGGTGTTAGTAGCCTATGCTTGCACTTTAACACACATACTAACACTTTTGCTTTCAGGACTTTGTAAAAATTGAACTCAGTGTTGGGTTGATTGATACTGCAATGTCTTCTGCTTATTTTTTTAGATGTGGTATTGTAATGGAAGAATAAACTACATTTGCTTTTTTTTAACAGTGCTTCCCTAATGTGTGGTACCTTTATGTTTTCTTCCTTCTCAAATTTTAGTTGCTCATTAATTTTACTGACATATTGTAATCTCCCATGTTGTGTTTCAGGTGTTGGAGCGGTCGTGTGTGGTAGTTGACGGTGTGAATGTATCCCTGCGTCTGTGGGACACATTTGGGGACCATGACAAAGACCGCCGCTTTGCCTATGGCCGGTAAGTTGTTGATGCATGGAATTCTATATCAATCAATACCTCTGTCCTCCTTGCTTCCCCCCCCCCCAAGAGGATGACTATGACCTTCATGAGTAACTTGCTTACCTGATCGATGCAAACTTAAACTAATCCTGTTATCCAAGGACAGTCAATTGTTGTTTTCTTATGACTTTATTATTATGTAAATTTAATTAAATCCACTTAGGCTACAAGACTAACTTGATGGATTTAAAAAAAAAAAATCAGCAAGTGAAATACAGTATTTCCTTTTCTTGAACTTTAAATTCTATCCTTGCTATCAGTACTGTACTTGACAATAATGTGTGTGTATTTCCCACCTCCCGTATAAAAGCAGTTTCCCACAAGTATGGTGACTACACCATCTATAAAAAAAAGAGGGAAAGAAAGTGAGAAGAGACATCAGATCTCTGGAAAAATAGATTTGAAAATAATAGACAGAATTAACTCAAGATGACCACTCCTGAGCTCTCTCCCTCAAGTGAACCTGAGAATGTGTCCACTCACTTAGTTGCCTAATATGTCACTCTTCTGCACCCTGTATAGTACTGTAAAGGGTATTTGGTATATTAATATTGTAATGAATAGATTTATCTGTTTTACATATTTCATTCATTGTCTTCATCCTTCTCTCACAGAAGAAAAATTCGTGGACTTTCCTACAAGCCATGTTTTGAGTGTTGCTTCATTCTTTAGTTGTCAGTTATATGTGTAATGTACAGTTGGACACAGGAATTCGAGGTATAGCCCAAGTGAAAGATGGTCAATTTCTGCCAATATCAAGTTCCTTAGTGCCAAATAGGAGATACCAGGGGCAGAAGTCAGTATTGAGGATGGTAATAAAAAGCAACTATCTGATAATAGACGCTGGTTACTCAAATGAGACAAGTATATTTCACCTGGGCTGTAGTACAATTCCTGTGTCCAACTGTACTAAACAAAATAAGTTCTACTGTGCCTGCTTCCATGACCAGAAGTATAATCTGTACCAGATATTGTCTTATATCAAAACTCCACCACAAGTCAAAACTAGAATGTGTAGATTTCCTAACATACCGCTATTCTTCTGTTTGTTTTGTATCGGGTATAGTTACATATGATTTTCCTGTTTCACTTTAAATTTTCACAGGCCTGAATATATATGACCAGCACAAATTTATCAAATAATAACATATGTGTTTTATTTCCTTCAGGTCTGATGTGGTGCTGCTTTGCTTCTCGTTGGCCAACCGGGTCTCTCTCAGAAACTGCCGGGTCATGTGGTACCCGGAGATCCGTAAATTCTGCCCTAACACTCCCATCCTCCTGGTAGGGTGCAAAAATGATCTTCGGTATATCTGTAAGGATGAACAGTACCTCAGTTACTGCCAAGACAGATCACCATTGGTCAGGTTAGTTATATATTTCTCAGTACAGTACTGGATTGTGCTGTACACTCTATATTATATACAATGAATAAATAGTAGTACTGTACTGTATGCACCACTTCATTTAAGGACCCTGTGATCATGTATAAAAATTGGAGGCTTCTGATTCCTCCTAACCAAGCCACGAAACAAACTCCTTCCATATAGGTGGCGTTTCCTAGCAATGTTTGAAGGACTCCCCAAACCTCCTATTTTCTGACTACATCACAGGGTCCTTAATCATTTTACACTCAGTACCTCATTGAAAACCACCAGTTGTTTTCCCTAGTTTCTATTAAGCATTACAATACAGACTAAGTGATTTAGTGAACCTGTGTTAAAAAAAAAAGGGTAGCGTTAACTTTAATAATCTAAATCAAGGGCCTACTGTACAGTTCCGGACAAAACTCTCGACTCGGTTGGCAGCATTTGACATTGTATAAAGGAGGATCCCGGGGGGGTTTGGTGTTTTGGGTGAATCTTCACTAAAATTACTTATTCAGTGTGTGTGTGTGTGTTTACTACCAGAGAAATGTCCTGTGTACAGTATATAAATGTCAGTATACTTAGAGCCAGTGTATGTGTGTTTATCTCTTTAAGCTGCAGAGATACCAGATGCTGCCAACTGCCACATCTTCAATTATTTTACTAGAATTTGATAAAACCCAGTTCCCTCACATGTAATGTTTATTTGGGTGGCATCTGACTTTGATGCTGATTCATGCTTGTTTTTGCCTGTTAGTATGAACTGATAATCAATGTAGAATTCCATTTGTTAGTCTTAGAATAGAAACTATGAATGTTCTTTGTAAATTAGATCAATCAAATATGAGTAAGATTGGACAAGATAACTCGGCCAACTACTAGTACAGTAATGCCCAGGTGCCACATCTACAATTTGAATCAGGTAAAAAAAAAATAAATAAATAAATAAAGCAGTATTGTAAAATGAGATAAGTTGTGACCTTTTGATTATGATTACGGTTATAGATATTCCATTGTCGATGGTAAATCTGGAGCCACTGATTCCTCCAAACTATTGCAAGCAACAGGATACCATTATAATATTATTCATTCATTGGTTCTGTTTCCTGGACAAACTTTAAAGGAATCAAGGCACTTCAATGTACAGTCGGCAGCATAAGTTCGCTTCATTTCCACCTACATATGTATTAGCTATAGTGATGTTGTAATACAATTTTAATGCAGAGATGATAGATATAGTCCTCATATGGTAAATTACATATGTTGATAGAATAAAAACAGATTCAGAATGCAACTATCTGGTCATATTAGCAATATTAGATACATTAGATGGACGCGAATTTATGCTGCCGGCTGTACCAAATGTGTATTACCCTCTTAATATTACGATGTTTTGTTCCAGGCCTGTGAGAGAGTGTGACTTGGTGATGCCATGTGAGGGCAGAGCCATTGCACGTGAGATCGGGGTCGAGTACTATGAGACGTCGGTGCTCACCTACTTTGGGGTCAACGAGGTGTTTGACAATGTGATCCGAGCCGCCCTCATTTCCCGCAGGCAACAGCGCTTCTGGATGACCAACCTCAAGCGCGTCCAAAGACCTACGTTACAGGTAATGTACGGTTCTCTTCTGTAGTGGTTTTTACCTGTAGTTCTAGTTTTTTATGTATAGGATTGTAGTGCCAGGCAGGAGAGGTTGCATGACATGACAGCACAATAGAGGAACTGCAACTAAAACTAAGTGAAACTCCTTGAACATCCAGTGCTCTGTAAATGAACTTATTCAATCCAAAATGGTTAGAAATGAGAACAATTCTGATTTGAGTAGTGCTTGGAAAAAAAAGGTTAATTTTAATCAGGAACATTAACCTACCAAAAAATATACATTTTAACAGTTACTTTCCATGCATTATTGGGTACTCTGATGAATAATGTGGGCATAAATTTGGCATCGCCTCACTCCTGTAGTGCACGTGTTGGCCCAACTGTGTTTGTTTAAGTCTTATGATTATTTTGGGGCGCTTGTGTGGGGTTTTGTGGGCAACATTTTTTCTTAGGTAGTTCTACAACGTCAATGATTGACCAATTCTGAGAAAAGTGGAAGTCATCCCAATTTATGTATGTTTGTTATTGTCGTGTATCACAGGCACAAACAAACACAACAGAGTATTAGAAGTTCTTCCTTGAGAGTTTGCAATACTCTCTATTTAATCTTTGGCAGCATATGACCCTACAGTAACTTGTGTACTGCCGTACTGTGTTTTTTTCCCCATCCATCGGTAAACCAATTAGCAGGTGCTATTCAAATTCTGCTTATCAAAGCTGATGTAAATGAAAGATAATTATGTCCTGCTGGAGATATTCACCTTCATCAACAGGATAGCAATAGTGTACGAGGGATAATTTGTTGCAGGTGCCTTTCTGCCCACCCAAGCCGAAGGTGCAGGAGCCGTCACCGGTGGGTAGCAGCATGCGTGAGGACCTGCACTGTCTACTGACATGTGCTGCCCTCACTGACCTCGTCCTGGTGGCTGGGGGCACTTCACCTGGCACCATCGTCCACACACACAGGTAGGTCAGGTCAGGTCTTCCATCATCATTTATTTCCATGTTTGTCTCTTCTTTGCATCTCTCCTCTCATAAGATTGATTGGGAAATAGTGTGATAACTTGTGCTGGAAGTCAAATTTATTTATGATAATTCTCAGATCAGTTTCCTGATCTACTGTATATTGTAAATCTGCTTATGCTTACTCTTCTTATCTGTCCATTGCTTTTACATTTCTGGTATAATTTTGTTCGTGTGAGCATTGGTCTGGTAGGTTTAGCAGTAATCACCTTCTACTTTTGTACACTTTCAGAGCCTATAGTTTCATCTTTTAACTGGTTTTCTTGTTCCCTGATTAAGTTAGCAGCACTGAAGGAGATAATAAATTCTATTTTAGTATAACTATGGACTGTATTTTTTTTTTCTAAGAACTAACAGCAGTGGGCACAAGGGGAAATGAGATTCATTCATATATAAAAAAAAGAAATGTTTCCTTACGTACCGAAACCGCTACATAATAATATTTACTATTTATCATAGGTAAATGTTGTATTTATTTTAGATTTCAGCCAAATATGGATGTAAGAAATTTAACAAAAGCTTTGAGTACTGTAAAGTAAAAAAATAAAATCTGAATGAAACCTTTGGTATTAATGAAACATTGTCAGTAAGGACTACTAATTTATGGTGTTATAATAATATTTCCTGTGTGCTTGTATTTGTGTAACATTTACTTGGTTGTGAAGTTTAAATTTTCCACATGTACTGCTTGTATTTGTGTAACATTTACTTGGTTGTGAAGTTTAAATTTTCCCCATATACTGTACGTGCCTTCCCTCAGGTTCTTGGTGGCGGCTGCATCAACTGCCTTCCACAAGCTACTCATGACGGATCTCTCTGACTGTGCTGCCACCAGACGTAGCTCAGACTCCAGCATGGTCAGTACAGTCACAGTCTCATCTTCTAGGTTTGGCATGGATGGAAAACAAAATTAGGAAGATTTTTTAATTATAATGCAATAAAAGTGATAGATTGGACAAGTGATAGTACAGTGTTGATAAATATGGAGCAATTGATTCCTCCAAGCTATTCCAGGCAGGTTTTGGAGGAATTAAAGTACTTTAATGTACCAAAGGTGTATTGCCCTCTTAAGTCTATAATTTGGTAGTAGGAGAAGCAAATTATACTACACAGTAAATCAAACCATTATTGACCTGACCTTGGTGGAATAGACAATACAGTATTTTGATATTTGATTGTACAGTACCTTTAATAAAATATCTATGAACATATTATTACAACAAAATTGACAAATAATCATCATCTTGAACTCGGCTGTTGTGTTAATTTTGTCAAGTTAATCATTGGTGTTGATGAGCCTATGTCCAGTGTCGGATCATATATATAAAAAAAAAAAAAAAAAAAAAAAAAAAAAAAAAAAAAATGTGGTGGCCTTATCTGCTCTTCTGATGGATGTGTTGGGATCTGATTTTATGGTGTCATTGCATGGGTGGCTGTGTTGCTTAGATCATACTGCCGTTGTAGAGTCCTCTATACAACAACGGCAGTATATATAAGGACCATACCTTAAGGGACCCTGTGATGTAGTCAGAAAATTGGAGATAAACGAGGCCTTCAAATGTTGTCACGAAACACCACCGATATGGAAAGGGCTTGTTTAGTGGCATGGTCAGGGGGAATCAGACGCCTCCAATGTTCATACACGATCACAGGGACCTTAAAATGATGATAAACTCTTTAACAGCTATTACCTTTAGCATAATAATTTCATATGAAATTATGTATATACTATTTACAGCATAAGGAGAGTATAATTTGATATCAAATAGCTCTATATAAGATATCAGCCATCATGTTAAAGCTAAATTTTTACCCATTGTAAAAAGAATTGACATACCTTATAATTGTGCAGCTGAGTGGAACTTTTGGTGACACTACCCTCGGGAACTTCAACTCTGACACAGAATGCCTCCTTGGGAGTGATCACAACCAACCTCGTCCTGTCAGGTAAATCAATAACATTTAGTATATAATTAGGCATTTATTCATTTGGATTGATGCCTTGTTGTTCCATCATAGAAACTCCACTAAACTTAATCATTGTTGGTAATGTTTTAATGAAAACTTACCTACCTATCTATGGAATGGGACTCTTCACTCATTACCCCCAGGGGGATTGTGTAGCCCTGCCCAGTGTAAAATGTTGTATTGAGAATAGGCTAATTTATTATTGGGGAGATATGTATCTTGTATTTCCCTGTGTGTGAGTACAGAGTGTATGTGTGTAAAGAGGGAAGGATCGCCTCAAAAGCTTTTGCAAATTTTGCCTTCAGCAGCAGAATAATAATAGTAATGCTAGTTCCTATAATATACAGGATACTTTGGGGATAAAAACTAATTTCTCTTTCAGTAGATTACGTGAGGCTGTGAAGCGACGGTCGAGTATGCAGACCATTCCCTTAGACCAACGACCAGGCATTCACAGAGAACTCCATCATCCAGCCTTCCAAGCCATTAGTATAGAACAGGTCAGTTTAATTAGCTTAAGGAAAACTGAAGGTATTCAGAAGTGGACTTGGAGCAGGAAGATTGGAATGACCCTTCTTTGTAGTATATGAAGTAGAATGGTAAACCTGTCCCATTATAAACCTTCACCTGTACATCCTTTTCAATGCTCATAGCACTTTGATTCCTAAATTAAATTAATTCCCTTTTTATGGCATCTGGAATGCAAGCATACAAATACTTAAACTTTGTATACAAGTAGCTTTTGTTCACGGCACCGACAGCTAGAATTTTTTTTATTCTATTTCTAATTTAGTTATGTTAGAGGAAATCCTATTATATAGATTAAAAGTACAGTATCTGAATTATCTGTTTGATATTTATATAGCTTGTGTTCTGGCTACCCTCCAATGATATTATTAACCCCCCCTTCAAAAAAAAAAAAAAAAAAAAAAAAAAAAAAATCTAGGTCATGTACAGTATAACTTTTGTGGGTTTGTTTTATGCTTGTATCATTGAGCTACAGGTGGTCTAACAAAACCCTCCATTAATCTCGTTAGGACTGTTTAAACTCTAATCCTTGCTGATATTTTGCCCTATTTTCCTGTAATTTAGAATCTAGTGAAAGTAACTTTTACTACTCAAAGCGTCATACATATACGAGCTTTCTCGGTTACTTAACATTTAACCTTTTCATAATTATACAGTCTAGGAATTCTCAATGTTCTAGCTGCTGTATTTGTAACCCCTTTCCCATCCAATCTTGTACTTCTTTATGCTTCAGATCAAGCTGAGAACATGATGTACAGTACTGTACTATAGTGTCTGAGTTATGCTAATTAGTTTATGCTTCCATAGTTGCTTCCAAATTTGAATGCATGTATTACTGTATACATAAAATAATTGTTGAGTGAAATGTGGAATTTGTAAGTATGTGACGAAATATTTCAATATGTACTTTCCATGAACTCGTTTAAAAATAATTGACAAACTATTACACATACTACTCTAGCCAAAATAATTGACCCCATTAGGCATACCACTCTCCCCACCTTGTTGGTGAAAGTGCTCATCTATGCTAACTTTGTTATAGGACTGCTTATCATTTTGGGCAAAAAACAATCTTGCAGATTCCTTTTTTAATTTTCTATATTAAAGAACGATATTAGATTAATAAAAGCATGGCATTACTGTAGCAGCAGTAAAAAGTATTGAAAGTAGATGAGGTCTTCAAAATTTAAATATTAATTATCCAGTTATGTTATTTAAATTACACAGCAGAAAACTGTTAACTACCTTAAATTAAAAAAATAAAACTACATATACTCATGTTTATATATACAGATACAGTCAGACCTTGTCTAACACTAGAAAAAGTTTCTGCACCCCAACCCAAAAACCACTTTCCCCCACTTTCGATGAAAATCTTTTTGGTACCCCAATGATAACATCTCATAAAACAGTAATATGGTTATTGTAGGTTTCATGGTGCAGTTTTTGAGGATTCTGAATTGGCCTTGGCTGCTAAATGCTTTGTTGTGACACAAATTCAACAACTAAACATTCCCCGTGTGACGGTTATGCCTCTACACCAACTTGTTTTCCTAAAGTGTAGCAAAACCAATAGCAGAAACAGGTTACTAAACAGTATTTATGTCTTATGAGTCTACTAGTAAATAAAGTCTAAGAAATTAATTCTGTTCAGTTTCCTGTTTTTGCTACACGTTTTGCTCTGTTAGAAAAATAAACAGGCATGTTAATCACACACACACACAAGGCCACAGAGACTATTTTGTTGTATAGTTTACCTCACAACAAAGCATTTAGCAGCCAAGAGACCCTTTCCAAATCCTCAAAAAGTACGCCATGAAACCCTCACTGCAAACACTTAAAGATTAATGCAGTTGCAAAGGCTGAAACAAGACAGTGGATATGCTGGTCCTCTGGATTGTTTGTTTACAAATTCTAGTCTACATTGGTAATCAAGTAGGAAAGTTCTTCTTGGTTGAGTGGCAATAGCGAGAAAGGTGAAACAGGATTGGCTGACAATGACGTCAACATTTTGTATCGTACAGAACCTAAATCAACGCCTCCACAGCAAGACTGGTTCAAATATCACATTAGCTGAAGCTTAATTGAGTTACTTCTGTAATTTAGGTTAGCTAGTTTCTATCATGTTTGATGAATATCACTTTCAAAAACTTACATTAGAAGAGGTCTGACTGTGTGTGTACTGTATATATATATATACCGGTATATATATATGTAACTATTTATATATTTAACTGTGAATGTGGTAAAACCTTAGATAAATAGTTCAGATGATATAAATAATGTATATAGTTGGTAGATTAAATGTGATTCAGTTCCACGAGATGTTAGCAATGTATTCAGAATCAGTTTTCATTGTAAATTGACCTATTATTAACTAAACTGTAACTAAAGCACGGAACTGAAGCAAATTTAAGCTACGAGTTATAGAGTCACATTTTTAACACCAGTTCAGGTGTGACTCTTTTATGTCTTGAGACAAGTTCAGCCTGGGAAATATGGTGGCAGTCAAACAATAAGTCAAAGAAAAAAAAGCTTACCATGATAACTGTGTATATACATGTGGCAGTGGGATGATCGGGGTAGTGAGCAGAGCGGGTGTGAGCGCAGTCCCCGGCAGAGTGGCGGAGCGTGGGTGCCCATCCAGACGGTGGTGACTCTGAGCAAGCTGGTCAGTGGTCCTGTGCTACGTGTCGTTGTCCACTTCCTCTACACTGGCACCATCTTCTGCCGTGAGTGCCACCTGCCTGCTGTCGACCTCAGTGAACTCAAGCAGGCTGCTGAATTCTTGGAGCTGCCAGAGCTTCAGTTGTATGCCTCAAATCTTATGAAGAAAGAGGAATTCCTCAATAATGATCTCTCACAACAGTACCTGCAAGTAAGTACTGTACCATCAATAAAACACCTAGACATTATTATTTGAAGTAGGGCTTTATGAAACCTGGGTAACACCTAGTTTATCCAACAGAACCACTAGGCACAGTACTATTGTTATTACTTCACGTAAAATATTACCGGACAGAACTACAAGTACTGTAGAGTAATAGTATCCTATTAAAATTTAGCTTGTTTGGGGTCCAGGGTTTCTGCACATGTGATGAAGGGAACAATATGCCTCTGTAACTTTTAGTCTCATTGATAATGTATACAGTCACATGAAGAATATTTTTATTATGATATATGACACAATGTGCATCTTGAGATAATTGACACCCTTGTAATTTACAAACACTCAAGAACCTGGGCAGAACTCAAAAAGCAGCTTAGAATCTTCAATTAGCCTGGGTTTCATGGATGTACTGTATATAATATAGGCAGGCAGTTTATTGGAATGGTTAAACTGAAGCTTTGGGGTGTCAAAACTATGGATTGTGGGTTGTACATCATACTGATACTATAATGTTATACTGTATTACAAATGATGCAAATATAGATAATTAATATACAGGACTACTGCATAATAATATGTGTTGTATTGTATGAAGGGGAAAGATTTCACATTACAGGTATAATATTATGTAAAGGGGAACATGCATCATGATTATTATATGGGTTGTTGTTACTACAGATGTTGTGTGGTCGTGTGAAGGAGGTGTGCCTAGAAGGAGGACAGTTCTCAGATGTATTGTTCCAACTAGAGGATGGCACCACAGCAGTCCACCGTCCACTTCTCATGGCGCGCTGTGACATGATGCATGCTATGTTCTCAGGAGACTTTAGAGAAAGCAATGCCAAAGTTGTAAGTCACATTATTATTACAAATACATAGATTAAAGTCATTACTGTATTGTATTATGTTGAAAGTAAAATATTAGAAGTTAATGCTAACTTGAAGTTATAGTAATTATTTTGAAGTTTTAGTAATAATCATTTTTTTCACTTCTCGAAATTCCATTTACTTTCCTTATAAATAATTAACTACGAATTACCAACTTATTGTATGTTTTATCTTTTAATTGTGCGTCAGATAACGTTCCCTGGTGTCAAGGTGAGAACGTTCCATATCCTGCTGCAGTACCTCTACACAGACTCCGTGCCAACACTCAAGGTCCGGGAGTGTCTGCCCGTCGTCGAGCTGGCCAATCGTCTCTGTCTCCCACGTTTAATATCCCTCGTGGAGATAGAGATTATTGACCTTTTCCAGCGTGTCATTCAGGCTGGAGGGGACGTTAGTGAGGACTGTATCTATCTCCTTGAGCCTCTGCAGGTGTGGTTCAGTATAACTTACAGTTGAAAAAAACAAACAAAAAAAACATCTTATACCACAAATGTATGAATTTTGATTACTATAGTCTGTTCAAAATTTGTGTTCCACTAGCCTCTATCTATCTAGCTGTTTCTATCTGTCTATCTATCTAGCTGTTTCTATCTGTCTATCTATCGCTATTTCTATCTATCTATCTATTTAGCTATCTATCGCTATTTCTATCTAACTATCTATTTAGCTATCTATCGCTATTTCTATCTATCTATTTAGCTATCTATCGCTATTTCTATCTATCTATGTAACTATCTCTATCTATCTATCTAAGCATAAGAGGCCAAAAGGAACAAAAGTTTTGAACAGACTTTAGTTTCAAGTAAGCAAATTGGGTGATGAGGTAAAGTGAAACCCATAAACCCTTTCCCCCCCAGATGCACAATGCTGAACAGCTGGTGGAGTGGTGCCTGACCTGTCTGGCAACGAATTACAATCATGTGTGTCACAAGCATACCAAGCAGCTGCGTGCCCTTCATCCAGAAAACCAGGCCTACCTCAACAGAAATCGCTGGCCCCCAGTCTGGTCAGTATTCTCACATTCTCGAATCTGTCAATGGAATTCATAGTTTAGTCAAGGATGTAAAGTCATGGTCTAATGTCCTGCAACCTGGTGAATAAAAGCGAGCTATTTGAGTTAATTTTATGAACCAAAATTGCACACACCAACAGCTATAGTTTCGGATCATTTTTCGAAGCCATCTCATTGGAAGGTGTTGCAGTACATTAGACCATCACTTTACACTTCAGTAGGAGGCAGCACATTTTTACTTGGCACTAGCAGCCTTTATTTCCACTTTTGCTCTTTAGAAATTTAACCCTCATGCCCACATTTTAGTCATACTCATGTACAGTCTGTAAAAAAGTATTAGAATCACCCTTACATTGAAATTAAGTACTATTTTTGCTGACTGTACAGTTCTGTACATTATATACTACTGCAACACTGTATGGTCTGGTCTCTTAACTTTATGAAAATTTGGTGGTAATACTGATAAAAGTATATCATATTCAACATTCAAATTTTGAACAATTTCCAGTTATCAGTGTGCAAGACGGTTAAACCAGGTATTCACTAAATTAGCTGGCTGATGGAGCATAATAATGTTAAGTTAAATTATATTCATTATCACTGGATTGCATGCATTTTTCTTTGAAAATATTCTCCATTTGCACATTACTAACTTTACTAACAATGTTTTTAATCATCTTGTGCATGTAAAGATTACAGTTTTAGTTGTGGAGGCAAAGATTTGTGGGCTAATTGGAATCTACACATTTCTCTAAACTGTGCCAGGAAACAAACCACATTTACTTATACAGTACAGTCTGTTTCCTGTTATGATGTGGAGAAATCAGTAGCCTACGATAATAATTTCACCGATATAATTTGACTTCCCCCACAAGATTTTAATGAATGTGTACTTTTATACTAGAGTGACATTTTTCTACCCTTTACTGTATTTGTTTTGTCTGTTTCTGCTACACCTGCTACAGCATTTAGTTTACATTTCTTTCTTTCTTTCTTAATCATGATCACTGCATACATTTTACCATTGCAGTTTCATTACTACATCATGACTTACAGTGCTGGAATTTTACTAATATTTTTCATTCTCTATTACTCTAAGATTCTTCAAAAGGTAAAGTATGATTTATCCTATTACTCCTATATGTTGCATATGCATTACAAATAATAATTAGTTTCTGTACAACAATAATCCATTAATGCTGCATGGACAGGGGTTTACTTATATACAGAGATGTAGCACCATTGGGATTATTTAACTTGAAACAATCCACGTGTCTTGAGATGGATACACTAGCACATTAAGTAAACTTTGTTGCATAAGGAACTAAATCACTTAAATCTCTTAAACATGTGAGCCCCTGTACCACGTGACAGTGCTGGCGACTGTACATCATTATAAAGTACAAGCCACCAATATCAGTGTCTAGTGTTTATACCTTGTGTCAACATTGTAGGAGACATTATTGATTTATTGTACCTGGAACTTGTGTACTAATATCCAAAACTTGCAGTTACTGTACTAATTTACAATACATACATGTGCTTTATATATTTATAAAATATAATATTTAAACAAACTAGAGTATATGCATCTTGTGAGACTATTATTATATTAGTAAATAATTTTCCATAATTGGAAATAATTAAGTCACCAAAGTTGGTAGCAAGCAGAATTGGGCTTGTTACTGGTATAAAGGAGTGACACTCCTTTATACTTTATACTATACATTTTAAAATGGATTTAAAAAGTACAGTATAAACTCTTTCTTGCAACAGTACATTAATACAGATAATCTTAACTGCTTTTCTTATTAAAGTACAGTAATTATTATTTATTTTTTATACCATAAATAAAGTAAACACACAAAAAAATACAATACAGTAATCCCTTTCAGTCTGCAAACTTATCATCTGCGAGTTTAGTTCCCGTTACTGAACCCCACAAAGAAATACACTGTATGTCCCTTATGTGCTCCAGTTTTCTGTCCTGTAATTTGGAGTATGATTTGTTCTACTATAAATTCTTTGCTCTCATCAACCCCAATACAGAATACACTCACTGCATTTGGATATTTTAACTTAAAAATTTGTATGTCATCAGATGTGAGCTTTGCAGGGCAGGCATTATTTATTACTTTATACTTTACTGTACTGTACATTAAAATTTCATATCCGCTAAGCATATCTGAGCTTTAAAAAGTATCAAGAACTTCTTAATTGATTTTTTAATATCAAGTCAGACATTCCTGAAATATCTTGCATAAATTGACTGTAATTAATGATTGTAGGGGAGGTGGTTGGGAAGAGACATGGGTGTGGATTGCCAATGATGTAATTATTTGGTTTATAGGGTATTGTATTTTAATATTACCGCCTACTGTATCATAACTCACACAACTCATTCGGTGAACAAACCTCATTCTTATGCGTGATTAATGTCATATTGAGTAAAAAATGTGTTATGAACAGAATGTGGTATAATTATTTCAAGGTCACCATCAACTGAGAGGACTGATAACACAAAACTGCTTACAATGGGTAGGAAAGTTCATATTAATAATGCTTCCACTATTAAACTTGGTGCAGTACTAAGTAGCACCACTCTTCAGAGCTTCTCTCAGCAGTGGATGTATGTCCCTGGAATTTAATGGGAGCAGAAATAAAATGATAGCTAAAGCACAATTGAAACACTGGGAGGGTTTATGGAATTGAATAGAAAATACAATGTCAATTTTTTTTTTTTTTTTTTAATATTCATGGTGAAGTGCTGAAAATACTGTATTTACATCAAGTACCATAAGGCTCAGTAAGTTAAATGACATTGTTACTTTTAGAAAGAGTTGAGCTGGAGTGAACTTGAGGGGCACAGAGCTAGGGACAAGTTAAGGTAGACTATATACATACATGTACTGGAAAACACAGCACTGAATATGTTTGGTGTGTTTGCAGGTACCTGAAGGACTACGACTATTATGAACGGTGTCTGATGGAGCGTCAACGAGAGGAGAATCCCATCAAACCTCTGAAACGTTCACGCAACACCGCCGGCTGCCTTTGCTTCACTTCTAAGAGCCGCAGGAATGCAGAGAAACAGAACTATCGCACAATGTAATTACACGTTCCATATTCCTTTTGCTAAAGTTTACTAGCTAGCTACCAGCATCTTAAGTCTCTCCAAGCCTTGCATCCCTTTCACTTGATGTGGTTATTGACTATAAGGAAAGTCCATATTAACCAAAGGTTTTATTGAATGGACTCCCAAAGTTCTATTGCATCACGTCACTTAAAAAAAAAGAAGTAAATCCCCACTGATATTTAATTTCATGAAAGAAAAAAAAAACTAGATAGCTCCAGATATGAATATATATGTATATATTACGAATGAACATCTGTACATGTTCTTATGCACAAGACTTTCAATGTACTGTATCAGTAATCACATCAGCTATCATAGCCACTAATGTCAACTTTTGATTTTCACACAGTTCTTGAGAGCTGATGGAAATTTTTCTTGTAGACAGACAAGTTGATGAGATGAATAGTTGTAACTGCATCATGGTATATTTTCAGTGTTGATATTTAGTTGCAGAATTGTTTACCTACACATGTGCACACTTATTTTTGTATCGTTTTTTTTTTTTTTTTAATGAAGCAAGTTGTTTTACATTTATCCCTTTTTTAATGTCCTTTGCTTTTTTGTTATGCATTGATTGTGAGATAGAGTTAATTTTATTGAAGGAGCTGGGACACCTTTAGCGTGTTGCGAGCTTCCCTGAACCGGGCCAGAAAGTGGGCAGCCATCGGGTCAGGAAAGTGACACGCAAGATATGCACAGACTACTGCCAACGTGCTCGCACCTTACACTTTGGTTATGACAAGTGATGCTACATTTGGTTTTTAGTTGATGGACAACATTCACAAGTCAGGATTGCATTTCATTTTCAAAAGTGAAGATCGACCCATCCTCTCTGTTGATTATAGATTGTGATTCTGTCTCGTGACACATACTGTACTGTGGTATGTGCCGATATTGTGTGCATGCATTTATATACAGTACATCTTTCTTTTCTGTCATTCACCTAAACATCCTGCAGTTAAAATGAATGAAGATTTTTGCTTGCATATTTTGCAATACATAATTATATTTTATACTAATTATACAGTTTATGTACTGTATACTTAAGGGAGTTGGCAGGATTGAGTCACAAGCACTTACCATACAAGCAGCAAGGTATGGCTTCACCTACAACATGCTTTGTCATAATGACACAGCTTTATGAAATTTGAAACTTACACCTTCAGAAGAATCAAGTCACAAATACAAGCATAAGGATTTGTCTCAGCAGACATGTTAGCTATATATTCATAAGATTAATGACTGATTCTGACATATGACAATAGTTATTATGCTTTATATTAAATATGTGTGATGACTGAAATAAAAACTTTATAGGAGAGCCATGATAATTATATTCAAGGAATTGTATGCTAAATTCCTTGAAACTATGCTACAAAACAAAACAGATCACCCACAGTGAGGTTCTCTGTTTCTAGACAGTAGCTTCTATTTTGCCAACAATATAATCCCTTTTAAAGCACAAAGGCTGGCCCTGTTGGCCAAAATGGTAACAATGTATGATGTAAACAAACATTGTCGCATACATACAGCATTCCTTAACTAAGTGATGTTGGGGTAGGGCTTTGTATAGGAAGACTCTTGGGCTAGGCAGTGATGTCAGCCAGTTTGATGGCTCCATGTTTGTTTCTGGAGCCACTGTACGGCTCTTTGTCAATGCCTAGCTCCTGACTTGTCTTGCATATGGCCTATACAATTTCAACCACAATGCCTAGAGTGGATCATACAGTACATTAGCCAAGTGTACATAATCATATATTATCCATCAGTAACCCTTTAAGGTACAATACCTATGAGAAAAGTCATGGGTTAGGCCAGTGGTTAGTGAAGGAGTTTAAATAATTAGGATGTTACAGTGCTTTGTAAATATGGGTGCATGGAAGGAGAAATAAGACAAGAGAGCAGTGTGGGGTAGGCAAGTCATATGCTCTCTAGGGAAAATAATTACAAGTGGAATTATGATCATGGAAGTGAAAAGGGAACTGTGATATAGTGTAGTCTTGCCAACACTGACATATGCTTTAGAGACATGAACACGGAACCTGGCACAACAGTCTAGAATAGGTGCGGTGGAGAGGAGTTACCTGAGAGGAGTATGTGGTTTGACAAGGTAGGATGAAAATATATATGAAAGTGAGAAGGCAGTTGATGCTGAATGTGGGGTAATTGAGAGTGCAGCAAAAAAATGCAAGATGGAAAGTTCACTAAGAGTGTATGAGAGTGAGGTTGAGGGCCCGGGAATGAGTGTCAGACCACCACTCACATGGGTAGAACAGGGTGGAGTAGTACATGAGGGAAAGAAAAATTAATGGAAGGGGAGGGATTGACCAAGCAAGGAGAGAGCTGGAACAGGGATAACTAGAAACTTCTGTCATGGTCACACCATTGGGTAGAAGGTGTGGCATCAGAGCCATAGATAGATAGAATTTCAAATATCTTTACTGTACTACTTATTGTGAAAGTGATAATACTATACAGTACATTATTATTGTACAGTACAGCAGAGTGACAGTAAGATTGTGGTAAAATGGTTTCAGGGGAGTGAGTATGTGATGAGCAGTACAGTATAGTCTTATGTTAGAAAAAGATCTGTTTTCAGTACTGCAATTGATGGAGAAAGACTGTGAAAAAGATAGAATGCTATACATGGCCTTTATGGATTAATTAATCTTATGGTAGAGTGGATAGGGAAGTGATGTAGGTGACTGGGCAGAGTGAATGCTACTGAATGTAGTTGGAGTTTCCTTTATGGCCCTCAAGATGTGTATGTTATGTTGTTGGTGAGGATGGTTGTATGCAGTGCAGTCCTTCATAATAATGTGTTAAATAGTGTAGAGAGCTATGTTGCATCCTGGACAAGCATAAGTGATTGCTCTATCTATCTTCTGATAAGTCAGAAGGGAGGATGTAGAGAGTACAGTACAGTACTGTATGTGCAAGAAACTGAGTGTTATACTTAAGAGTGACTGGATGGAGAGGTCAGTGGTGTGAATATGGATATGCTTCTGAAAGCTGGTTTGGGGTGAGTGAGTTGTAAGAAATGATGCATAGTATATAGTAGTATCTGTACACTATGGTTTTGATAGTATTTGTACAGTACTGTGCAGTAGTTTGTTTTTAGAATAATTTTGGTGGGTCGGGAATAATACTGAAGGGGGCACTGGAAATTCTGATAGCCAGAAAAGGAAAAAATGAGGAAAAACTAGAACATCACTGGGGGTAGGAGACAACAGTGAATGATAAAGTCTATCTATCTATTGCCAGACGCCTCAATCCCCGAAGGGGGTGGACACAAATGAATCGCCTCCATGCACCTCTGTCACTCATCAACTGGCATCCTTCCTCCCACCCAATGTCACTTTCACTTATACCTCTCAACTCCATCTTTCCACCTCACTATCGGTCTGCATCTTCCCCTCCGTCCCTCCACCTCTCACTCCCCATACACCTCACATGATCAAACCACCTCAAGGTGATCCTTTTCACACCCTCCAGCACATCCACATCACATGATAAAATGCCAAGACATAAAGAGTCATTGTCTCGGTCACTGTCATTACCTTGACCATGACTTACTTTTCTTGCATGTGGCTAATACTGCCTATACTAATCACAACAGTTGGGTTCACAAGTGCACCCAACTATCAATATTTTAGAGCAAAACTGTACAATGTACTGTACAGTGGGAAATTTATATTGTTAAGAGAGATTAATTGGAAAGGAAATAGTATTGACAGAGTAACAACTATATAGGATCATGACATCTATCGTGCATTAATACAGAGCCTATTCAGAAACACAGAGTAATTATTTAGTAAGTAATATCTCTAAATATAGTATAGGCCAAATAGGGGAAACTCACCCTTGCCACTCTCAGAAACATACCCTTATGGACTTCAAAACTGCATGATGATATTAACACTAATAAAACTGTCACCCAAGTATTGACAAGACAATCAACTTTAACCTTCCACACTTTGTACACATCTAATCCTTACTAGGAAACCGCTTCACCCAAGGCACCGGACTGAGCAAGACAAGATACTGTAGATGTTTTTTTTTTTGTGATTGTGGTATCAACAAAGTTTTAAATTACTGCACTGGTATTCAATCAGCCTAAAACTATTATCAGTATTTATATCCTAAATTAAAATCAGCCTAAAACTATTATCAGTATTTATATCCTAAATTAAATATAATTTATATAGCAGACCTTTTTTGTCGGTGAACAATTGATAAAATAAGTTGTATTTTATACTGATAATACTGTATTTAATAGATCATAGAAACATGAATAATCTATAAAGGTTTCCTGCTGCAAATATTTACATTAATTAAAGAAAGGTAAAAGTCGTCATATAAATTTAAAGTAACCTGAGAAAAGTTCCTTCATAATTTATAATCTAATACATAATTGCTTGCCTTCTTTCACTTCAGACAGTTTCCAGCACTGAGGTCCCACACAGCCCTACCACCCTGGTTTCTTTAGCACATTAGTTGAATACAGTGATGAGGGAAGTTTTTAGTGCAGAAAGGAGTTCAAAGGAGAGAAGTTTATGCCAATTCTTACCACTGTATTTATTATTGATTACAGATTTGCTTAAAAGTGATGAAGGTTTAATGTAGTGGCAACACATTGACTTCACAGTCTCTATTAAGATTACTGTTTACTGTATTGCAGTGAAAAAGTACACTCCCAGGTAAGAAGGGAAAATGGGATGTTTTGGCAAATTGGAAGCAACTCATTTCTCCAAAGTGTGCTACAAAACAGTACCTAAACTAAAAGAATTTGTTTCATTGCATAGTTTGGAGAATTCAGTAGCCTGCAGCTTACCAGAAATATCTTACCTGCTTAAATACAATAATATCAATGTTAGGAGGTATAGGCGGTAGATGAGTGTGGAAGATGATGAGGTGCTCATAATTGTGGTAGTTACTCCTCTCAAGTGTGGTGAGGTCAACATACAAGTCCTTGACTAAACTGTTTTTATATGCACAAGCACAGGCAGTAAACTACAGTAGATGCATTCAGCAACCTCTGTCCACAAGATCATGCATGCCTTCATGTACACAGCATATAGTAAACACTTTGGAATACTGTCATTAAGTGTGTGTTGTACCAAAGACATTTCGGTGTTATCTCACTTTTTATGCACAGAATTTCTGTGATGTCATGTTTGTCATGAACTTCTTTATCAGTGTCATGCCAACATTTTCTGATAGACATCTTGTCACGTACATTGTGTGACACAGTGAACTGAAGTTAATTAGGATATCCAGAACAGTACTATATATATTTTATATACTGTACTCTAAAACAACAAAAATAGATTAATTAATTATCTGGGAAGTGTTTATACAGCCAAGGGAAGGATTAAGAAATGTAGTTCTAGACCTCCATTCCATGATACAATTAGTGGATAAACTACAAGTATTGTAATCGTTATATGAAAAGTAATTTCAAATAGAGCATTTCTTTAAATCACCATTTTCTCAGTACAGTACAGTACAGTATACTTCAAGTATAAAAATGAAATAACAGATATTCCTCCAACTACTGATCTCTGTCACCTGGTTTTGTACTAGTTTAGGGCCCTGGCAAGTAGATTCAGTTTTATCTTAAAAAAAAAAAAAAAAAAAAAAAAAAAAAAGGAATATCTTACTTCTGCGTGAATAACATATGGCAGTATAATAACAATGTTTTTTTGACAGTTATAATTGGTATCATACTTTCATTTCTAGACTAACTTGAAAAAGAAAACATGGTAAATGAAAATGTTACATTTTCCATGACGAGGTTGTGTTAAACAACGGAAATGAAGGGAGTCACATTGACATCATAGTGAAATGTGACAAAGTACACTGTAATAATTACAGCATATGATAAGTCCAAATCACTTGTATCATTTCACTATGGTGGCATCTCATACAACCATAATTACAGTTTAAGAATAATGTTAAGATTGGTTATCAAGAAAGAAAGAAAGAAAAAAAACTTATGTCACAACTTTCCTCTGAGTGTCTTCCTCTGTTGCTCTGAAAACTTTAGCATTAACATTAATGCTCTTAGCAATGTTTATATCCTATGTAAGTAACACTAAGGTTTACTAATTGATATACTGTATACCAAAGTCCTCATTTTATATAAGTATTCTCTCATACTTTGGGATGAGTAAATTTATACATACAGTACACAAATCATATTGGTTTGTACCTTTTACTTACTTTTTATTCTTATAAGAATTATAGTTAATTTTCAATTTTGCTTAATGTAATCAGAAAATGCATAAATCTGGTGTACATGTATAGAACCACATCTTGTGCAGTGTGCATGGTACCGGTAGAAGTTATTAAGTAGGACACATGTGACCATTTTTTTAATCTTGTCCATTTTATATTCTGTGGCTAATAGGAAAATAATTCTAACAGAGTTTGTTGCTTAAACACGGTAGCTATCCAAGTTTTTAAGGAGTGTCCATTTGTTTCCTGAGCTACCTGTATTAAAAATTGGTTTCTACCTTTTGTTTAAACCCATGTTGAAATTGTTTTCCACCCACAGACAGCAATGTGATACTGCCTGGACCAGTTTGTGTGTGTAGGGTTATATAGTAAGGCACAGGTGCCAAATGGAATTTTTCAAGGCCCGAGTGTAAATTTACGATGTTTATGAAAACTTTTAAGGTTTTTTTATCTTCTTGGTGAATTGGAGGAGGGCTACTAATATTTGGTTGCAAAGTTTTGGGGAATTAGTACCGGTAGCTTCCAAGTCAACCAGAAGAAACTACTTCTATGAGAATTGAAAGTCTCAATTTGTATGTATGAAAACTGTCACTGTAAATTCTTTTCATGTCAATATTCTTACAAGCATCAAAAATTTACTCTATATGGCTGCAGAAAAAACAACTAAATGGCATCAGTGACGTAGATAGGGTGTCTTGTGTCTTGTCACATCACAGCCTTCTTAATCCAGTCTTGCTAGTTTAACATGAAGAATTTTCACCACAGAGAATGTGTATGCATAGAGAATGAAATTTTTCACTTCTCACTCAGATTTTCTGAGAACAAAATCTATTATGGAAATAATTGTATTTAATGTGCTAATGCTAATGCCACAAGGCCTTGGGTGGTTACCAGGTATTGGGATGATATTACTGAAGTACATTACTGGTAACAAGTAAAGTACAGCACACATAAATTTGACATATAGCCACATGCAATACATACTTGATTAAGAAGGCTATGATTTGTTTTTCTAAGAAACTTAATGTTCATTGTAAGATTTTGGTTTGAGAATGTATGTGTATATGTATATAGTTTTAAACATAAGCCACATAAAGCTTTGTACTTTTCTAAGAGTTCAGTAAACAGACTGCTGAATAATCTTTCTCAATGAAAATAATGTCTGATCCAACTGCTGCTCTGGTGAGTCAGTCACATATTTGCAAATTGAACCTTGCATATGGAATGATAAAGTAAAAATATACTGTATATATGGAAGCCTATTATGAACACTTGGATTGCTATCTATGCATAGTTTAATGTGTAGGGAGAATTTGAACAGAAATATGGAAAATTAGTTCTGTCTTTCAAACAAAAAAAATATAAAAACATTAGTACATACAAACTCAGTTGCTACACATATAGTGTAACATAACAATGCTTCTAGTAGCAATCTTACTAACCAAACTTAGAGAATAAGCTAACTCCAAACTTAAGGGCAAGTAATGTTGGTGAACTGAAGGATACTGATTCCTCCAAACATTGCCATAAAAACTAAACAATACTCAGATATTTTGAGGCAACTTACAGTATTTCTTGGCATAGTTTGGAGACTTCCATAACTTCAAACTTTCCAACATTACCATACTCCCCTTAATGTGAACCAGTTTAATTTATCCTCATCGAGTCTCACCATCAGCAAGTACAACAGTCCATTGCTAGAGCTTGAAAACCTTTATATACAGTATACTAAATAGTTTGAGTAGCCACTACCACCCTGGGATCATGACACAGTGTGGAGATTAGCCGTAGTTATCAGTGCTCAACTTTTTATCATCATCTTGGAGTAAGATTTGGGCCTTAGTCATTTTTTTACCAGATAATGAAGAGTTCTTCAGTTGTTTGATACTCCAAACCCTATTACAGTATATCAATATGTGGTGATCATTGCTCTTACTGAGAAATGAGCATGCAGGCTACAGTGTAACAATAAAACTTCAGAATTCCTTTAGAACGAGACTGGACTAGACTGGAGAGTGTTTGAGGTTATGATGAAGAAATTTGTCTCATAGCATAACTGAAGAAAAGACATGTATCTTACAAATTTGTAGTACTGTATAGTACTACCATATGTAAGTAATTTAACTTTACCAACAGTTAATATTAATATTAACCCGCTGGGCTGTGGCACTTGAAATTAGCCAAAAATCAACTTTTAACCAACCCTTCGTCTTGAAAAATAAAATTAGCACGTTATTTGTCTTTCCTGGTGTTTTTGACATTACAATTCAAATTCAGCATCCTGTATTATTATGGCACTGTAACCTAGTTTTGTAATGTTATATTGTTATTTAGGCCACAGCTCATGCTGAGCAGAAGCATCTAGCCAGTTCCATCAACTACCAGAATTAGGTTTGGCAAAACAAAGGCATGGAGGGACGAAAAGTTTTTCAAAACAGAATGGTGAAATAAGGGTATTTCAAAATGATACGGTACCGGTACACCTTCAAAGTTAAAATATATTGAAATGTTTCCCGCTAGTTGTACCTAAATTTATAAAGAAATGCAGTGAACCGGGGGTCATGTGTCGGACCCCCAACAAATCACCAAAATCCCCGAATTGTGATTACTCCCTCCATAAAACTGGTAAATATATTTTAAGTCACAGTTATGCATTAATATATGTACTTATTGAATAAATTGCACATAATTATAACCTCATATTCCATCACTCCACTTCCCTTATATAAAGACACAAGAAACACCATTGCACAATACTACTCAGAAATCCTAATTCTTAAGCAACTTACTTCATTCCTCACCAAATATCACTCCATAAATACATGAAATTCATCATTTTTCCACCACTGCCATCCAAAGTTTCCTTCCCAATAAGATACTTAGTAAACACCCTCCCCTACAGTAAGTATCCAAGACTCTGGTAATACTCTTCCTAGAAAAACTTACTGACTGTGATGAGGCCACCACCCTTCCTTCAGTAATCATCATCAAAGACAACAATTAACAGATAGTTCAACTAGTCCACTGTGCAATACATCACCCTGTACTCACTCATACTGTATACTTGCAATGTGTCCAAATTTTGTTCTCGCAAACAAAAGCTACAATTTCCTGTGAACAGCTAAGTTCCTGGTGACACAAATTGGAGCCTGGAGCCCATGACAACACTAATAAAAGTATACTTACTATCTTACTGAAACTAAGAAGTAAGAATGAAAACATCACTGCCATGCCACCCAATCTCCTAATATTTATTGTCCCTCCATCTCTGTCTTCTCTCCCGCTTGGTGTAGATTTCAGGTCCAGCACTTGTCACTAAAATTTGATGCTTGATACATAGAATATCTAATGCTAAATCCCAATATCCATAGAACAGAAATCCCATCAATGCCATTAGTATAAATTTCTAAAGCTGTTGCACCACAGTGTTGTAAGTTAGCAGAATGGGTCAATCATTCAGAAGGTACAGTACAGTACAGTACAGTATCCTATAACCGGTTAACCTCACTCGCACAATCTCCAGCTCTATGATTCCTTTCTGAGAAATTAATAAGTTTCTACATTCAATAATTTACAGGATCACTCCAAAAGGTATTTAATTATTTCCTTGAAATGACATTTTGTAGCATAATTTTTTTGCCTGCAAGTTATTTCACATTCATTTAATGTTAGATAAAATTGCTCATACATTTTTTACAATGCAAGTATTTGAAAGCTACTGAAAACAACTAGTTGCATGATAATAATTAGTGCCATATATAGGAAAAGTCAAGGGCTAGACATAGATTCTGACCAGTATGATGGTTCCACTGACACATTACATTGAGCCTTGTGTACAGGTCAATATCAGCATCTAGCCCAGTCTAGGACTTTTCTTGCACATGGCTATTAGTCCTGGCAGGGAATGAACTGAGGAGTAAAATTTACTTAAAGCTTATTATTAAGATGCGGATGCTTTAGACTGATATGCATGTCTCTAAAAGAATATCTAAAACTATTGTAATATAATTGAATAGCAAGCTGTCTGATACATATCTAAATTTTAAGCAACTGTAGTGTAAACTGGGTAAAGCTGTTTTGCCAGAAACCAGTTTATATGTATGGATGGATTATTATTAGACTGGGTTCACTGTTCAGCTGCTGCCATCAGTTGTTTACCACATCTGAAACTGTATGGTATCAGGCTTAAATATGGTTGAGAAATGTGAGGAGACTCATTCCATTGATTTCTATTCCCCAGAGTGGTAATGAACTCTTGTACATGTGGTATATATAACATTTTATACTATAATTTGTACTGGTGGATGTGATGATGTTCAAGGCCAAAACATCACCCAATTTATTTGGTGAATAAAAAACTCTGGTCACATAAATGTCCACATTGAGGGGACAAGATGCTGGTTAGGAGATTATTAACTCCTCCAAATTTATGCCACACAACATATCACGTGTAGTTAAGCAGTTTGCTTCTTGGTACAATTTGGAGGAATCGGTTACCTCCAATTCTTCAGTATCTTGCCCCTTCAATGTATTGTGGTGCTGTGAAGGAATGCAATATTTTCCAACAATAAAAGAATCAGTTAAAATGTGCACGACAACACCATAGTGGAAGCTACAGATTCTTCCATACTGTGTTGAAAACCAAACTGGTATGACCAGTACCTTACCTTAACACTCATGCATTGGGCTACTCCATATGGTCATTTATTTCCACTGATTTGGATTACTGATGTATGTTTTCCCTCTAGATTACGGTACCTTGAAATGTTTTCAAAGTCTACATTTTGCACGTGCTTGTGCTGGGCCAAGCTCACCTGCATTTTGTGCATCTCTATGCCTCTTCTTTAAACAATACAATATCTCTTGCATCTGCCCTCTCAACCTGCATTCACTGCTACTGTTCATACTACTGTGCTACTGTAGCCACACTACACATCCAATGAAGTTCATGTTGTGCTCATGTGAAATAAGAGTCAGTCATAGCTTCTTATGGTAATTTGATCTTTCTAAAACAGAATTATTTATAGAATTTCCGATACATACATTTACAGTAATTGAAGAACGGTTATTTTGCCCACCACCCAGTGTTGGCCCGATGTGTGAGGGTTATTGTAGACCTGTGATTCCCAACTTTTTGTTGTCTCATTACTCCTTTTCTAACCAAGTTATTGTGTGTGGACCCCTATGGTACCAGGAAGTAGATCAAGCTACAGTACTGTACCAGGGTTAATACAACAGTACTGTAATGTAACATTATTTGCAACAAATAAAATCCATGGTTCATACAGTATGTTACAATCCCTGCATTCAGATTTTAAGAATTATATGGTATGCATTTTATACTTGAATGCACGTCTCTTAATTTCAATGAATTAATAACAAAATTAATAGAATTCCCATTTGACTTGAAGGTAGGAATCACTGGTGTAGATGCTCAGTTTTCAGGTACCATTTGTAAGAACCTGTAGTCTCCAATTTACCAACAAATCCTTTCTCCTGAATCTGCTTCCTTCAAATGGAGCCCAAAGCATCATTAGGTTTGATTCTGGATGAAAAAGTGGAACAAAAATTCCAGGAGCTATTTTCACCCAGATCCTAAATTGTAAAACTTGAGAGCCTGGGTGTTTGGCAGGTTGGCAGCCCTATAGTTATATTACCAAGTGTGAATTCTTTTGATTTCCGTATCTACAAAAGGGCAAAACAATTAGTCTAGTGCAATTGTATTGGTATTTAAGTTTATTTTCACAGCCTTATTTTGAGACAAAGACAGAGAAGAGGGGGGAGGGAGGGGGACAAGTGTTATCATTCCCAGTCACAACCAGGAGTCAAGCTAGTAAAGTAGATTATACCTTCTTTGTGATATCATCAAATATCATACACAAGCGCACAAATGTAGGCTGTGTGCAAATAACGTCACGGACTACGTGATGATGGTGACTTTGATACGATGGCTCCACAGACTTCTTACAATGCCATCACACCAGTCATCATATTGTCTACCCCATGGCTTTTCTTGCATACAGCTGTAAATCTCATAACAGCCATTTTCATTGGACATTCAAGTTGGGAGCATGATAGTGAGCTTGGCTGTTTAGGCTGAAAGTACATACAGAATATTAATTCTGATATTAATTATGGATAGACTATTTTTTTTTGTATTTGCAATATTAGTTAAAGTTGCCAATGTTTTTACAGTACAGTATTTAGTTTTTCTTATTAGTTTCAAGAAAGAGTGTATGCCATGTTAGATGTCTAAGGATGGGTACTATTGTGAGCTACAGTGATGTAAACTAAACAGCATTATCATAATTATCATTACAGAAGGATGACAAGTGTTGCTTTTAATACATGAATGATCTCTGGTGTATTGGAGACTTAGCACAAGTTAGCATCTTGATTGCCTATGATCATTATTATTATGGCTGTAACTACATGTTGATTGTATAAATGTTTCTGTGAGGGACATAGGGAAGGTTCAAGTTTATTTTATGAGTCACTGAATGCCTCCAACAATGTAAATGTTATCCCATAGCAAAGTTGTAATGTTCCGTAGTGGTGAGTGAATTCATTGGTCCACCAGCCCAAAGATGCTTGTAAATTCACAAGTAGTGCACCGGATTTTATGTAAAACAAAGCTTATGTAGTTTCTGATTCAGTACAGTCATTGATTCAAAGCTATTCTTGTAACCTCAGATTAAGTCAAGTACAGGACTGGAGTTAATGCAAGCGGAAATAAACCCTGTTTCATCAAACAAAGTCATTATTACTACCTCCTGTAATCCTTGAATCAGTCCACTTATTAATGCTAATCTACTGTAACCCTTACTTTGCTACAACATACAGGTGGTAATTGATACAAAACTATTACAGTATTCATTATAGCTACCAAAATAAAATGACAAAAGTTAACATCAGTGGTTTTGTTGCATAAAATTGTGGGACTATTATTGAGAATTACACAAGCGTTCTGGGACAGCTTGCTTGAGTTGCCGAGTTGTTACTTGCACGCGTCTTTCCCTCATTTTTCCTGGAACAATCATGGCCTAGGCAGTGTAGATAACGTACATCTTTGGAACCTGTATAATAAGGATTAGATATTTGCTATTTTATATATGGCTTTTGACAAACTTCAATAAATGTGAATGACCTGTTGCTGTTTTTTACATTAGTTAAACCTGTTTTTGTGCATGCCTGTTGCCCTCAAACTTGTGGCCGTATTCCTAGTCATGTGAGCCAACTTTTCCTACACCCATATGAGACCATGAGGGTGCAACAGGTTATGGTATTCAGTGTCATTTTCATGTTATCATATGTTATAAAAGTAAAATAGAATCATTAATAAAAAAATAAAAAATACATTAATAAATAACTGACGTGTAGAACGGATATTTGTATTTGTATATTAGGTCTTCAGGTGGAGTAAGAATATGGCCCTTAGGCTGCTTTCACACGAGCGTTTCCGAACGCGACGTTTTAACATTCAATGGAGTTAAATGGAACCTTTCACACGCGAGTCCAATGCGGCAGCAAGGACGAACGTGTCGTTATTAACGCACGCGTCGTCACTGGCTACTGGTGGCAATGGCAGCTTCCACACGAGCGTTTAGGTACGACGCGTTCAGGCAGGCACCGCTGTCGTTGACCATCTCTCTCAGCTGGGTGAGAGCCTAGAGACCTCTGCTAGTTCTGCTCAAACCTTACACACAGATGGATGTATAACGCTTGTGTGTACTACATTTGTGTACAGTACACTGGCAGCAATTATTTCTGGTGTGTAGTACATTCAAGTATGATATATATTAATTGATAGTAAATAGTAAAAAAAAAATTTATGCATATATATTTCAGCATAATAATTGTTATAAGGCACAGTACATGTATGTATACATCATGTAGCCTAATAAAATTAATGAACTAACATTAATGAACTTGGTGGGAAAGGAGGGTGGAGGTTGGGGCCTGTCAAAATTGAAACGCGGACGCGTGGAAAACGCGTGTCGAACGCAGATACAAAAATCAGACACGTTCGGGAACGCGCGTACAAAACCGCTCGTGTGAAAGCAGCCTTAGTCTTTACTGGCTTACATAATATTTTGCAGTTTAAATACATGGCAGCAGTAGTACATAAAATAAGTCCATAATATTTTTGGCTACTTTTTCATTACAACAGCTACATAGGCATAACTCCATCTCAAATACTGTTACTGTAGAACCAAATCCCATGTTTATAAATATTTTCTATTTAGTTTTCTTTGGCTGAATAGCCTATACGGTTTGCTTGCCTTCCTATACAAATTTCCAATAATATATAAACCTACACAGAAAGAAGACCATATCTGTTTGTCAGTCAATTGACCATTTGCTGTAGGTTACATACCATATCCACTGTGTTCAAATGATTGTTTTTTTTTTCCAGTGGAAAAAGCAAGTGTTTTCCATACCGGCATTAAAGGTAAATTAGAAATGCCTCTCACATTTATGAGTACATGAATTTTACACATGTCTTATGAAGATGGGGTTGCCAATTACTTGAGAGAAGTAAGCAAATTTTCACCCAACACATTTAATTACAGTATATTCATTCAATCCAATAGCAGTGGGTATAGGATAAAACTGTCTCATAAAACATTATAGATCTTCAGCACATTTTTGGGTGTTGTAATTGTTAGTTGCAGTGTTATGAAAGTGATATTCTGAGGTGTGGTTAAAGCAGGAGCAATTGGCTGATATACATGTAGTCAACGGAAAATACAAAGCCAGAGGTGTCTTTATAACTTGATGCCTTAGCATGAATTTCCATTAAAGTATCAGAGATATCCACCTAGTTCATTAGGTAACCAGAAAAGGTACAGAGGTGAGGCTCTAAATTAAAGAAAAGGCAAAACATTTATCAATGTGCCACAAAGCATGTTTGAAAAAGAAGAGCTTTTGATTAGTTACAAAGTCTTCCAAACATTGCTACAAACAAATCCCAAAAATCATAAGCTTAGGTACAGTACACAGTCTGTTTGTTGGTAGAGTTTGGATGAAACAGTAGCCCTTCAGTTTGCACAAACCATGTAACAGAAACCCTTAAGCAAAGTTGTGTCAAAATTTATCCACAAGCAACACATTCATTTCTATCATGAAAATAGCCGTATCAGGAATAATTAAGAAGAAAGTTTTTGGAAATATGTGCTGTATTGCATACCTAAAAAATTAAATACCTGTACCTATACAGACTCCTTTTTACAGTGGATTAAAACAGAAGCTAAATGGATTAAACATTTAGTTAATGTATTTTATATATTTACTGATACTATACAGTTGTACTATATGTACTAAAAACATTTAGAAGTTTTAACAGCAAATTTAACAAAATATAAAGTTACTTTCCAGTCTAGGATATACTGTACCTGTCTACATATCTATAGCTTTGATGCCTTGTTCTCTCCAGTTTTCCATGTTTCAACATTCCTTCCTCCTTAATTGGTTAAGTCCTCTTTTCCCCACCAATTTTCTCTCCCTCACATACTCTTCTACTTTGTTTTCCCATCTGCCTCATATCAGGTCCCACAACTTTACTTCCATACAACTTCTTTACAAACTCCACATGTTCAAACCACCATAATGTATTATGCTTCACTCTCTCAACCACTCCACACTCAATACCAATTGCCTTCTCACTCATACCGCATCTGTCATACACACTCTCATTGCTATCCCCATCCCCACTGCTAAGGTATATACTTTAATATAGTAGTACTGTATACATCTTTTGTGCACTTCAAATGTAAACATAACGCAAAGTTATCAGTTGCAGATTTTCAAAAAGTACAGCCATAATTATATCCTCGACCATATACCGTTCACATAAATAGTTAAAGTATTTACCCGGTTCATTCTCTACTGCTGCCAAGTTTGCAATTAGGACAAAAATCCTCAACAGGATGCAGTGTCCTAAATAGAAACAATGTAATAATCATGTAGCATTTTTTCCTGTGAACAAGAGAAAGCTTTTACATCTCTGCAGGAAGCTGTGTACAGTATTGGAAAGATGGGATGAGCTTACAAAACAAAGATGATATTTTTTATATATATACCAGTACTCTAAAAGTATACTGACTAGAACACTGTACTTTTCCAAACTACAAGTATGACCATAGGTAAAAGTATGAAAAATCTTTACTTCTACTATAAAGATTAGTTTGCACATCAGAATGCTGCTACAATACAGTACTGTAATATAATATTTAATACTGTATATAATCACCACTAACAGAGCTGAATCTAAATCTTTCTCACATTTCATTCCTGTTGTATTGAGATGAAATACCGTACATTGCTCAGTTAAGCAAGACTGATGAACTTATGATGCTAATATCATTTATTTTTTGTAATACAATACTGTACAGTTATAAAATATGAGTCACGGCAACCAAGAATCATTATGATTTTCGGTTTTAGAGTTCCCATTCATATTCATGGGAATAGATAATCAGTGTTTTTTCCACTTTCTCCCATCCTCAACTTGGCCTATATAAAAGGTACCGGTACTGGGCTGTGGGCCAGTTTGCATGAACTCTTCATTTTAACTGAAGCAAAAGAAAATTCCAGTCCAATTCCTGATTCTAATTTCATTTAGTCACCTGCCATGACATGCAGGGGATACATTAGGCCTACAGTTATTTTGAAAAATCCCTGGGTCTAATTGGCTTCATGGTAACTAAACTTGTCTTATAATACCATATTGCTATATTGTTTAGAAACTAATACCATATAGGCCTACCCTGTCCTATTTAATGCCAGTTAAGTATGTATTGTATATTGCAGTTGTGAAAAGAGGTAGTTACGTTCACAAAAAATGTGAAATAGGAAACCCATCTACCCATTATTTGGGGTCATGTGCGAAATAATAAACAGGCTCTGTAATTATCCCAGACCAACATACAGTACAGTCTCCATATAAATGTATAGAGTCCAGGAATAACCCAAAAGTTTGTAGTACAATACTGTACTGTACTGTACTGTTTGTACGAGTATAGCCTGAGCCACACTACCTGGAATTGTCATGCAGAGAGCCGACCGAAAAATGAACAACAGGGAGGGTCACTCATTCCAATAAAGTTTTGCGACAGTTGTGAATTACGGAATTGCATGGTACAGTACAGTACAGTACTCTGGAGCAAGAAAATCATAGGCAGGCCAAAACCTTGCACATCTTTTGAGTTAATCTGGAGTTACCTAATCAGAGTGAGCCCAGAGCCATCTTCCAGTGGTGAAACAGTGTGATGTGACCATCCAGTATGCCAAATTCAAGTGATATCACCTGAAGTAAGGTGATATACTATACATGCCAAACAATGATACCAGATAACAATGGAAAAGATGGGAGGCCATATTGGGCAAATTTATTAATCCTTCACTGAACAGATCTATACTGAACAGTCTTCATGATGGAATTCCATAACTATTATTGGTGTCAATATGAGAGACAAAACAGCCTCCACATTTTCATAGAGTTTCAAGAGTAAAATTGTTTAATGCAGCTACATGTTGAGCCTTCATTGTTAGTGGTGTACCATACAGACACAGCAGAGAAAATAAGAAAAAGAAAAGTTGCCAGACTTCAACATTGTGCCCTCACTGGCATCATTATAATACTGTACATCATCCAGTAACAACTGTGCTGTATTGTACTGGTACAGTGTACTGTACTTGCCTCTGCATGAAATAACAGTATTAGTTCAGCCTGCTTGTTTATCTGCCATGTTTATGCATCTGCTAAAGATAGACTTATTATTTCCTATTCATTAAAGATTAAACAGACTTTTGGCCTATAACAAATGTACTACTGTATGCCTACTTGACATTACTTGAAGGAAAGATTTACACAATTTGATATATGATTGGTGCATCAGTTGACTTGCAGATCTATTAGTCAATCCCTGATACTGTATACTGTAACAAAGCCGTGATCACACCTTCACAAACGTCAAATGAAAATTATGGACAGAGCCACATAGACAGTACTTCACCCTGATCCTTCAAATCAAAATATAAAGTGTTGTACTGTATATTCTTTTCTGACCTTGATCTCTGACTAAGATCCACCAATGTTTAATAACATTTTTGTCTCAAACACCAATTTTTTTGTTAATTTTTAATTAATGGAGCTAATTTCAATGGCAAAGGTTTAGTAATTAGAAAATCAAACACCGAGTTACAAATTATGGAACATTTTACACCATACAGTACTTTATTCATGTGGAGCTCAGTTCAACAACTACTTCAGACCTACACTGTACTGTACAATCCCAGGGAACACGGATCTTTGTTCACCATCAGCAGGACTAAGTGTTTCTTTCAATACAATTATCATTAATTTTATATAAATTCATGCAATTACAGTATTTGAATATTTAAAAAAATTACACTCACGCAAACTTAAGCTTGTTTAAGTTCAGATTGAAGTCTTCAAGTGAGTGAGATGAATTATATAGTACTGTATATATTAAATACAGTACAGTATAATCATAGCTATTTTTACAGGATATACACCATTTGTATATCCATACACACTTTATGAAAAACGATACTTAATTTTGCAATCCAAAAGTTTTTATCAGGTACTGTACAGAAGTACAGCACTTCCTACTTCAAGTATTGTATATTTACTGTATATTTACTGTAGCTATATTATATAGTACAGTACTGTATTTAGACACCTTTGATTTGTAAGCAATAGAATGAAACAAACTGGACTATTGTACAGTATATACTGGAATTACATTGAGTTCTTGTGGTGATATTGATGATCAAACATTATACAGTAGTGATTGTGTTTGGGTTATTGGTATGCATAATGCAAATTACAAGAGAGCAAGATAGAAAACAAAAATCTGATATGAATGACTAGTGATGGAGGATTTGATGAATGGTAAAGGTGCAAGAGTAGAAGGAAGAATGGATGCCCAGATAAGAAAGTACAGTTGGACACAGGAATTGGTGGTACAGCCCAGGTGAAATATACTTGTCCCATTTGAGTAACCAGTGTCTATTATCAGGTACTTGCTATTTATTACCGTAAGGAGGGGTGAGTTCGGACGCAGGGTGAGTTCGGACATTTTCTCGAAAAAATGTTTTAGTGGAGTATTCTTCTTCAAAGAAGCAATCAATCAGAAATTGGTTTTGGTGGTTCTTTTCCTTTTGATTCCCTCTTGCTGCCATAGGGATAACGTTTACTTGTGTAATGCCTAAGTAGGATAAAAAAAATAATTCTCCCAATTATAAATTTGATAAAAAATCTGAATGGTGTCAAACTTCTCCTGGGAAACACAAACCAGAGCACCAATAAGTCAATAACAGGTGTCATTTCTCTTAATATTTAGTAGAATGAAAATAGAGATGTTGAAACAGGTCCTACCTGTATCTCATTATGTGGGGTGAGTTCGGACACGAGTAAAATCCATTAAAATGTTGTTATATTAGCCAGAATTGAGACTTACGTGAATCATATTCACGTGGAGTGAAGCTACGAAGACAAAACGCATGTGAAACTCTGAAAGAAAGCACAGAAAAAGCCTCAGGAGAAACCACAGGTAATGAAGTGTCAGAACGAAATCCTAAGCTACACGACTGGGTGATAGTTCAGATCTGTAATGAACTAAAAAAGAAAAAGCGTTATTATATGGCTGTAGTAATTGAAGTCATACCGACCCTTAAAGTCAGATTCCTAAAACATGTTCCAGGAACACCCAATGTATTCGTGAACTCCAGTGTTCCAGGTGACGAAAGTTGTGAGATTGAGGTAGATGACATAGTCATGTACTCTAGTGAACCAAAGTTAGGTAAAAGGGAGAAAATGATCTTTGATATTGATGTAAATTGCTGGCCTAAGTAGGCCTAATCTTTCTACACTCAAGGTAGAGTCAATGTTCTGTTGTCATTACCAGGTATTCTATGTGATAATCATGTTTAATTTTTAGTTAAAGTGCCTTAAGTATATTGTAAAACTGTGCTCAAACTAGAGTTACAAAATGCTCAAGTACATTGTAAAACTGTGCTCAAAGTACCGATTAGAGTTGCAAAATGGTGCTCATATCTTGCCACACAAAGTACCCTGAAGGGGTCATTTTTTTCTTTGTCTTTCATTGTTACAAGCTTTAATTTGTTTTTGTTCTTCACTGTACCAATCTGTATACAAAGAGTCTTTCTTTCCTTGAATAATATGGTGATAATGTGATATCGTAGGTTTAGTTCACTCGCCAGTACAAAGGAAGTGCTACCGGTACAAAATGGCATGTTACGTTTTTTTAAAACTTGCCAGATGTCCGAATACACCCCTTATGTGTCCAGGAAGAATGTAGGGTCAAAGATTATCCATTAATAGCATAAATCAATGGAGGTCCGAACTCCCCCCCTATATGTCCGAAGTGACCCCCCCCCAGGGGGGAGTTCGGCCACCCGTTCAGACACGTCTCCACATTAGTTAAGAATCTAAAAAAATTTGGTAGTGTTATGAATTGATAGCCCATTGGGCCAGCTATCTATAGGATACATAACATTTGATATAAGCCAAAAAACACGGGTAGGAGACTTGAAAAACCTTAAAAAACGTACGAACTCACCCCTCCTTACGGTACCATCCTCAATATTGACTTCTGCCCCTGATGTCTCCTATTTGGCACTAAGGAACTTGATAATGGGAGAAATTGACCATCTTTCACTTGGGCTGTACCACGAATTCCTGTGTCCAACTGTACCAAAGAAGCAATACTCTGGAAGGGTCGAGGAACATTATGTAAGCTGGTCTGGAGAGTGGAAATGTACCTGAGAACTGGAGAAAAGTAAGTGAGTAAAATGACCATAAAAACTACAGAGGTATACATCTCTTAAGCACAAACAGCAACATTTAAAGTAGAATGGTTATTGAGAGGGTGCAGGAAAGATGAGAGGAGTTGGTGAGTAGTGATGGGCAAGGACACTTTAATGGTGAGAAAATATGGTACAGTAATTCTTTTAAACTGGTAACTTCATAACTATTAATGCTGGAGGAAAAACTGGAAATGCCATCACAAACTACATGTACAGTCCTTCATCTATTAACGGAGATCAGAAATACATGTATAGTAAACTTTATTGGACATATAGGTTGGCTGCAATGGTGGTGTAAACAGTGGTGATGAAGTCAGGTTGAACAGGTTGGAGCAAATCTTGATTTGCATTATTTCAAACCACTACATTATATTACACTTCGTCACCATAATTATACTGTACTGTATATTTCGTCTATTGGCCTTAATGCCCATCAATTTCTTATGTGCTATACCCCACACTACCCATTTCTGTTTGATGTAGCCTACATTCTCACTAAAAGGTATTGATTGGGTCACTTTCCCATGTAAACAATATGGCACTATGGCGAAACATTGTGATACTTTACTATGACGTTTGCAGTTCAGATGCCGTCACCACGAACACTTTTATTGTGAGTCAAATAATGAGATGTTTTCATTCCAAGTCACTATATAAATTGTCAGCTTATCTCATAATAAATGAATCGATCGAGATCTGTTTCACGAAATTTAGCCCCATTTAATCTGTATTTGTCAAGCCATTCCTCTGGTCGTTATGTTATTGAAGAATAACATACGGCACTGTAGTAGTAATAGTATTTAATGTGTGATGATGAGGAAATGGTGGCAACTCACAGTCATGATTACCAACCCAAATGTATTCACTTCCAGAAACATTGTGACCAGATGGACCAATACTTTCTGGTGAGAGTATACATTCCACCAGCCCAGTCTTACCTTCTAACACAAGTCTAATCTACTTCTCTAGACACCACACCCATTTCTTTATCCCTGTATATTTTATTCTTGAGGAATTATTTGAAGTACAGTACAGTATACATTCATGGCACTCACCTTACTATTTCTCACACCGCCATGCTATTTTAATGAGAACCTCATTACCTTAACTGTTCAGAAGCTTCTATTATTTTCACAGGGTCCAAACAAAATTAATAATGATCCCCAGCATGTGGCAATGAGTGCCTTTACATAGTGAATATAGTACAGTACAATATGAGTGCTCCTAATTTAGGTTACTAGTGTGTGGAGGCTTAAGAAAATTCTAATTGGTTGAGATTCTCATCTGTCATATTGCCTTCCTAACCGTCCCACTGTACAATGCAGTGAACACATCCCAAGGATATACAGTACTGATACTTAACCAAGAAGGAATCAATACTGTACTTCAAATATCCATAAACAAATGATGGATTTTCCACAAGCCTATCTCCAAAATACATCCCTAAATTTGCAAATTATTAGAGCCAATAAGCTTCAGAATTCAATACAGTATATGATATATATTTGAAGACATTATTTGGTCATGTGGATGGAATTATTGAGAATAACTGGGTGAAATGAGTATATCCTACTGTAGAAGATGTTAGAGGAGAAAAAGTTTCTGTTGATAGAATAAGAAAAATATGTTTACAGTTGCTAAAAGATGACTCTGTAAGTCACACAGCCAACCATTACCATGATGGGGCATTTGCATTAATTGATAGCAATGTGTAGACTCTTGATTAAATGTCAACCGTCAAATCAGTGCAAACTATTGTCATATGTTTTCCATTTTGGCACAGAATGAAAGGGTGTCCTCAGGTTAGTCAATGGTACATGGAAATGAGGTCCTTATATCAAATTAATACCACCCAAGCAGGAAGATCCCAATACAGTACTGTACAGTACAATATTGGTAGTACTGTATGTGATGTCTGCCAAATGACAATACAGTACTGTACACACCCTTTTTGTGCTACATGTACCAGCAACGATAATATCACAAGATGTTGAAAACAATTGCCTGTGTGGTACATCATCAGATATGATAAAAAAATAGCCTATCTGGTAAATGTCATATTTCTATTCTCTCCCTGCAGGGCGTACGAGACGTGTGGCTGGTACTGCTGGGCGTGGGTCGTGAACTTGCTGTGAGCCCTTCTCATCACACCCATCCTCCCTCATCACATTGTCCTTGCCAACATCACTTGCAACCACACACACATCCAACCAGCCTCACTGTTCTTATTGTCACTCCCGTGACCCGGCCATTTAGTCCCACTCCAGGGACCATTCACTGATAATTACTTAGGGGACTTTCCACAGCAAATAATGCTCACCTGTTTGCCATTAGCATAATATGGCTGCAGCTACATAACAAAATTTCTGCATTTTATATACTCCTCCATTTTTATTACATTTCATGAAATCATTGTCAAAATATTTTGAGTTTTATCTGTCTATCTTTATATAGCTCTGATGTCTCAATTCCTTTGGAAACTTTCCCTGAGGGGGTGAATACAGAAGACTTTTCAGTTCTCCCCGTTCCAGCACTCCATCCTCTTTCACTTACATTCCTCTCTCTCTCTCACATACAGTACAGTACTTCTCCACCCTGTTATTTTGAAACTTGAGTTGTCAAACTTTCAAAAGGCAGAAAAAAATCTAATAAAGTCCCCTATTATGCATTCCCAAATTGTGTTCGGCTATAGGTCCAACTTACAGTGGTAGCTCCACAATCATCTCTCTGCAGGATGTTTGTACAATACTGTACTTACTTACTTTATATTGCCTCTCTTTTCATGTGAACCATTGGGGCATCAACACCAATTACTGCAATGCTAATTCTGAAGTGCAGTTGGAAAAGTTTACGAGTTAAAGCAAAAAACATTATGTGATCCACTTTCACCAAAAATTTGTTTGCTGGAACCACAATTAATGATTTTCAAACATCATTGGTACAAGCTTTTCAGTTGCAAGAATACAACATTTATTCACTTTTGTTGCATTGTCATGGGCATGAACTCCTTTAATAACTATGGTACAGTAATGCATCATTATATTCAGTACAGTAACACAGCATTTTATTAGATAATGCAAAGGAACTGCATCCTGAATAATGAACTTATGGAATATGTTTAAGGCATCATTTTTTGGCAATAAATGGGACTCTGAATTATAAGACTAATAGCATTACATATCATAATGCTAGCAAAAATGGGAGTGGAGGGATGCACAATTGGTTGTGGGGGGCTGTAACATACAAAGTAATACTGTATTTACAGAGAAAATGTGTGAAAGCCTGGCAGGGTGAATTTGCTTTTTGATGCCTCCCTTCGCCTCAGGCAGAACTCTCCCTCAGGGTTGGAAGGCTTATAGGCCTAATTCCACTTACAGTGCCAGAAAATACTCCTTTCTGTTCCCATTGTGTAAAGCAAGGGTGAAAAGAGTGGTACAATATTCGTCTAAACCATGTATTAACTGAGATGGTAAAAATGCATTTTCTAATGTGCTGTACCTCAATTGTTTCATTAAATTACATGTAATGTTTTTACAGTATATTCCAGCATTAAGATCCTCTATGAAAAATATGAGACAATAATATCAAAATAGAAAACAAACAATCAATAAATTGAAAGCCTCCTTTAAAAGTTCCATCCAGGAAGTCCATCACAAAAGCATAATTTGGTTACATGATAATACTGTATACTAAATTTCTTTCTCAATTACAAAAGAAAATTGCCTAAACCCGAGCACAACTTGCAGAATGCACACCGCCAGAGGGACAACCATATGAGCCTTCCTATAATATTATACCCTTTATACAAATTTGTCACACAAGACAGCAGCACTGCACAAGACTCGTTCGTTGTCATGTCTCATATTGCCTTGTCTTTCCTGTAGCTCTTTGGCCCATGTGCATGAAAAGCCATGATCTAGACCAAGGCAATGACTAGGACAAAGGCTCCATTGATGATGCAATGCAAGGTGAGGTGAGCGGGGGGGGGGGGGGAGAGGATTTCTAAAAAAAATGTTAAATATCTTCAGACTTGTTTTCTTTACAATTGTTTATATGGAACCTTGAGATTGGTCATTGTCATCACCTAGCCCATGATCTCTCATGCATATGGTCCTTTATCAGACAGTTCATCGTGTACAGTAGAAGGGCACTAGGGCTTCATTTTTCATATAGATGCAGGCATTTTTCAAGTCGTACTGTAGTTCAGGTAGGGTTTTGTTTATGCGTAAAAAGATTTCCATACAGTAACTGTGCAAAAATAAATCCTTCCTGGCAGCAAAACTGTTTTCAGTAAGTATAATATGTCATAGGTGGGCCAACAATAAGATAATCCCAATCCAAAGTTAAATCTTGAGAGCAATGACTAGAGCAATGTTGCAGAAATAACCTAATGACTTCCAAGATCTGGATACATACAAAATGTTAACAGGTGTTTTCCAGACCAAAGATCTATACAGTACCATACAGTTCTAAAAGTGGTTGGCCACTGAGTTTTATCCAGGGAATGCCCAGGTTTCAAGGGTTACCATGGTCCAAACTACAAGGTAGAAATCTTTAAGTCAAAATGGAACAGGGCAATTGTTAGCCTGCCTATGTCAAATTGTACTTCTGTTTATAATTCATTTCCCTGGTAACCTTAATGGAGTGTAAATTGCTGTTCAGAGGTTCACTTTATTCCCAAGCTAGCCACAGCTAGCAGGCATAGCCTAATTGTATGAGATTATGAGCATATGACAGATATTTGGCAATGACAGATACAATACTTCAAACTAGACCACAATACAATATAAAAATCAGGAACACTTTCAATACTGTAAAATTTTATGTAAAATTTAAATAAATTTCAGTTCATGAAATCAGACAGTGAACACTCGGCCCAAAATACGCACAGATAATTTTTTTTAAATTCCTGAATATTTGAAAGAATGGTTTACTTTCAGAGACAAATGAAATCTAAATGCCGAGTAAGTTTGCCCAACAACAAGTACTGTACTGTACCGTACCAGTAAAAATGATCAGGATGATGAGCTAACTATTACCTATTAATTGTTCAAGTGCTGTCAGTTGTTGCCATGTTATAGTATCTTTGCTGATGGTGGCATGATGAACAAGACAAGTAGGCTGTACAGTATTCCAAAAGTTTGCATCTCAACCTCAACAATGTCATGTCTAGAGTCAAGACCACCATGTCAAGGATGACACATTCTTACCAAAGACAGAGGACCCTACTGACTCCCTCTATGGTGCAACCTGGTTTTTGCCTCTGAATCTCCAGTCAGGATACTGGCAGGTAGGTATCTATCAGGCTGGATCACTATGCCAGTTTAAAACTGTCTTTTTGACGTGAGGTGGGAGGCTGTACTAATATATAGTCCTCACATCTGGGCAGTGGAACAACCATATCAATGTTCTTTGGTCAAATATAATGTAATCAAACTAAACCTAACCTAACCTAAAGAAGTGAAACCCAGTATTGAAACTGAACCAAACCTTATACTGTACATGAGAAATCATGAGCATTGTCGAAGCACGTATTCTTCGATGATGACCTCAAGATATACATGATTCTACCACTTCCCTTGTTTAAGATGTAAGCTTATGCCAGAGGACATAGACCTTGTTTATAGTGGCCACTCTTGGGATCTGGATTTCAATGCAAGCACTGTTGATTGAACAAGTGCAGGCTCTCTCTAGCATTATCACCTTGACTCCTCACACCTATTCATGGCAGCTAGTAAAAGTGACATGGATATCCTAGTTGATAATTCGTAAAATCATGTGTTCGGGTAGAATGTGGCATAAATAAGAACTTCAATATTGATGTACAGTAGTACAAACAAGGGTGTGGCATGTCACCTTGGTTGTTCAATATCAATATGGATGGATGTATGAGAGAGGATGGCCTGGGAACAAGGCTGAAGCTGAATGGAATAGGTTACAATGGTTCATGGTGAGATGCTTATTTGCAGATGAGTAGATGATACTGTGTTTCTGGCAGAGAGTGATTGATTTTGCAACACCCTATAGGGTGAGGATACCTTGGAAGATGAGAAGCTGGAGAAAGTGAAAAAGTTTTAATCTTTAGAAATAATACTGAGTAAGTGGTTCGGTCATATAGAACGTATGGGGAGCGAGAGATTGGTCAAGAAGGTGTATGAGAGTGAGGTGGAGGGATGGAGAGGAAGAGGCAGACCAAGAACCAGATGGAAGGATGGAGTTAGGAGGTATATGAACGAAGGAGGTGTTGGATGGGAGGAGGGATGCAAGTTAACAAGGGATAGGAATGCATGGAGGCATTTCATTTGTGCCCCCCCCCCCCCCCCCCCCCCCCGGGATTAAGGCGTCTGGCAATAGATAGATAGATAGTATGGGAGCATGAAGGAGAGAGAGAGCATTGCAGGAGATAGATAGATCATAGGCTCTCTAGGAAGAATTATAAAGGATACTGTAAGTATGGAAATGGAACTGAATATAGTAAAGTCCTTCCAACAATGGCATTACTCCCATTATTTTTTTTATCAAATATACTTCTAAATACATGTATGTAATTTCCTTATTGGGTATTTCCGTCTCAAATATACTGACATAACCATCAGTTCCAGTATAATAATATCAATTCAAGATGGCCACCAAATGTTTACATCCAGTCCTGTATTTTCCTAAGGTTAGGTTTCGGTAGATTGCCGCAGTCCTGATTAAGTTAGGTGAAGTCTACCTAATTCTATTTAATGCGTTGTAGTGTTTTTCAGACGAATGTAGTTCAAATATGGGGAAAATGATGTGGTTTTGGAGATTGAGTTGGGGCTGGGGGTGATATCTACCAAAACATTAATTTGCGATGGTTGTGAACAATAAATTCGTTCAAAACAAACTATAAAACATTGCATTCTGAAAACCTTGAGTCGAGAGCTGATTATGGATAAAAGCTTGACTATTACCATGATTTTCTTTAAAGTTATGATTACCGTATGTTTTTGACACGTGTGTCATTCGTTCCTTTGATCTATTATGCTATTCATGTGTGTGTGTGTGTGTGTGTGGATAGGTATTTACAGCATTGGCAGGGGATAATAATAATAATAATAATAATAATAATAATAGAATTCAACTCACCTGACTATAAAGTTGACATCAGACATGGCACCACGTCCAGCTTGGCAGGTCAGTCACTCCTTACATTTTCTATGTCAATTTTCCATCTTATCTTCCAGCAAGCAAGTATCTCCTGATAACTTTATCGGTCGCTAACCACTAACTGCATGGGTAATGATGGACCCATTGATAAGGCAAGTGGGGAGTCTGGGGACCGACCAGGTTAATGAGACAAGTCAGGTTAGTCCACCTGTGACTCACGTACACAGCCAGAGATTACTAGTAGTTAAATAAGTCAACAGCAATGCGATTTTTTTTTTTTTTTTTTTTTTTTACTGAGAGAAAAAAACCCCGAGAAGTGAGACTGAGAATATGGGAAATCCGAAACCGAGAAATGGTATATGAGCAGAAACATTCATACTTCTATTTGAATCTTTTCTCTCAATTATCCAAAACAAATATTATTGTCTCAGTCAGGGTCGACCCATCTGGTCTCAGTAACAAAATGGTATGCAAGAAATGAAACACGTATTCAGACAATATTCTACTGTACCAATTACTTTATTTTCTTGCTTACAACACTTGTTCCTAGCTGTTGCCTGTCTGATTTTTTTTTGTTTAGAATCTTTGGTAAAAGTGAAGAACCTTATACTGTAATATTCTCCTCCTTTACATGAAAAAACCCACAGCGCAACTGGACGGCATTGAAATAAAAACCATACGTATTGTGCTGTACAGTATAATTATGAACAATTAAGTTATCCCAAATAATTGTAATTGTAAAGCTTAATAATTATTAGTTGTCTAGTTAGGTCCTAGGGGTTGCCATGGTCAGCACTGACCTTCTCCTTATTTGTATGCGTCAGAATGTACAGCCATGGCTGATAGTGCTTGACCAGGGTCCCAGAAGCAACTCACCAAACTGACCAAAGTTCGAAAAAGTTAATCTTCTAAACCTCTCTCAACGTTGAGAATGCTTTGGATAATTCATTTGTTCGAACTCTGTTCAGTTGCTCACCAACACTTCTTGGACCCTGCTGGTCCACCACTATTAGCCATGGCTGTAGGCTACACACCTATCGCAACTATCAAGTTCTCTCTCTCTCTCTCTCTCTCTCTCTAACTGATTCCTTCAAAGTGGGTCATGAAACAGTCTCCCCTCCGTGAACTGTAGATTCTGGTTTGTGGTAAATGTTGGATAGATGTATTTGAATCAGCAATGATATCCCGATGTGGAAGGAGGGAAGGAAAGGAGAGGAATGGGAATAAGAAAAGAAAGGTAAAGGAGGGAGGGGAATAAAAAGAGAAAGTTAAGGAAGGAAGGAAAGATGTAAATGAGAGTTAAGAGCCAAAGATACAAACATTACACCAAGACTTGTGTGTGTGTGTGTGTGTGTGCCAAAGATACAAACACTACGCCAAGACTTATCAGCGAGAAAAAAAAAAATCGAGTTTGGCGGATTCAGCGACACACGATGGTGGAATCAGTTGCTTTATAATTGCCAATACTATATAATATTATAGTCAGTGGTCCCCATCATGGTTATTTTGGTGACAGAGGTAGTGGTAGTGCCGTAGTGGTAGTGACAGAGGTAGTGAGAGGTAGTGGTACCTAGTAAGTAAATGTTTATTGCTTATTTTGTACAAAGTATATAAATATTTTATCTTAGATTATTATCAAGCATACTCAATTAATGTACAATATATAAAATCTTTGTATATCTACTTTACGTAATCGTAGTACTGTAGGTTGTAAATAAAAAATATATTTAATAAACTTTACAAATGTGATACTCTGACCATTAATGAAAAAAAAAAAAAAATGAAAATAAAATTAATACAATACTGTATACTATCATACCCTGATAAAGTACAGTACTATAGTTCTGATACACTGTAGTAACAGATGCGATGCTTTGAATGTATGAAAGAATGATTTGGCTATACCAGAAAAAGAGAGAAAGGAGGGACAACAAGAATAGAAGAAAAAGAGAGAAAGGAGGGACAACAAGAATAGAAGAAAAAGAGAGAAAGGAGGGACAATAAGAATAGAAGAAAAAGAGAGAAAGGAGGGACAATAAGAATAGAAGAAAAAGAGAGAAAGGAGGGACAACAAGAATAGAAGAAAAAGAGAGAAAGGAGGGACAACAAGAATAGAAGAAAAAGAGAGAAAGGAGGGACAATAAGAATAGAAGAAAAAGAGAGAAAGGAGGGACAACAAGAATAGAAGAAAAAGAAAGGAGGGACAACAAGAATAGAAGAAAAAGAGAGAAAGGAGGGACAATAAGAATAGAAGAAAAAGAGAGAAAGGAGGGACAATAAGAATAGAAGAAAAAGAGAGAAAGGAGGGACAACAAGAATAGAAGAAAAAGAGAGAAAGGAGGGACAACAAGAATAGAAGAAAAAGAGAGAAAGGAGGGACAATAAGAATAGAAGAAAAAGAGAGAAAGGAGGGACAACAAGAATAGAAGAAAAAGAAAGGAGGGACAACAAGAATAGAAGAAAAAGAGAGAAAGGAGGGACAATAAGAATAGAAGAAAAAGAGAGAAAGTAGGGACAATAAGAATAGAAGAAAAAGAGAGAAAGGAGGGACAACAAGAATAGAAGAAAAAGAGAGAAAGGAGGGACAATAAGAATAGAAGAAAAAGAGAGAGAAAGGAGGGACAATAAGAATAGAAGAAAAAGAAAGGAGGGACAACAAGAATAGAAGAAAAAGAAAGGAGGGACAACAAGAATAGAAGAAAAAGAGAGAAAGTAGGGACAATAAGAATAGAAGAAAGAAAGGAGGGACAATAAGAATAGAAGAAAAAGAGAGAAAGGAGGGACAATAAAAATAGAAGAAAAAGAGAGAAAGGAGGGACAACAAGAATAGAAGAAAAAGAGAGAAAGGAGGGACAACAAGAATAGAAGAAAAAGAGAGAAAGGAGGGACAACAAGTACAAAAGAAAATGAAAGAAAGGAGAGAAAGCAAGGACTAAGGAAAGATCACATCTCTACACTGATAATACTCTCTGGAGCCAATGTACTTGGAAGGTTTTTTTTAGGACAGTACATATTAAACACAGGAAGTTTTATTTCCTTTCAATACAAAATAATTACCAGTATTTTGTGGATAGCTGGCATTCTTTGGTTCACGTTCACCACTGGTATAGATTTATTCACATTTTGAATCTTTAAGGTTACAATGCTGCACAAATAATAATGCATTTATTTATTATTTAGACAAAATGTAGCACTCCCTGTAATAGCTAAGATAACCAAATTAAAGTATGATCTTCAATTAAATTAACAAACTGCTTCCAACACAACGTAACAAAATGTTATGTAATTACTGCACCAAAACAGTGTGTGTAAAAGAAAAAGAAAATGCAGGAACGCAGATCACACAAATACAATAATGAAAGATAAAGTGTCACTTGATATGTGGTAGTGTTTCGAGGAGTGGAGTGATGGCAGTGATGGCAGACAAGAGATGGGACGGCAGAGGCAAACTATCCGCATTTAGACTCTCTTTGTACATCTGTTTCAGGGTTTCAATTCCTCCATCAGCTCCTGTGCCCCTGGTAAATATTAAAATTATTAGTTACAGAGAATCAATTAAAGTGTTCTTAAATCTGGAGCAAATGATTCCTTCAAACTATTCCAAGCAAAAGGTCACCATTATTTTTGTTCATTTGGTCCTGGTTCCTGTCATACTCTAGAGGAATCAAGGAACTTTAATGTACCAAAAGTGTATAACCACCTCAATATACTGTACACCTCATAACACAAAGAATCACATTAAAATATGAATGTACCGTTTAAATACAATATGTAGCACACATCTAATATAACTCTGATGAAAGACACATGAAACACAGGTTAATAAATAAATGACTTAAATAAACAAATAAATGACCTAAATAACTTAAATAAATTATATTAAATAAACAAATAAATTATTACAAAACTATAATCAACGACAATATGACCAGTGAGATGTGAATTTAGTGTGTCACCCTAACCTAACCATAACATGATGCATAAAAGAACCAGAGTAGAAATTGTGTCTGCAATAAAACTCACCCGTTCTTGGTCACTTTAATGAGAGCCCAGAGTGATGCATGTAACTTCTTCTGTAACATTTCTAACAGGTCCTCTGACTTGGCTTGATCCTCGTCTTTCTCTAACCTGGCTAGTCCTTCCTTCTCTGATTGGGCTTGACTCTCCATTACTGACTTGGGTCGACCTCCCTCCTTGTCAGAAGTGATGTCTGGAGGAGGGATGGGTCTGTTCTCTACCTCTGGTGTGGTGGTGGACGAAGAGGTTGTGAGAGTGGGAGTGGGAGTGGTGGCAGCAGTGGCAAGGGTTATAGTGTTGGTGGGAGAGGTAGTAGTGTTGGTGGCAGTGGTGGTGTGACTCTGACCTTGAACACTAACATCATCACCAGCCTTCTCTACATTATCCTTGGCACTCTGTTCTTCCTCTCCTCCAAGTGTCTTTTGCTGTCCTGGTCTGGCCTTGGTAGAAGAGGTGGTGGTAGAGGTAGTGATAGGCTGGAGTAGTTTCAAGGCAGGCTGACACTCCACTAACAGCTGTAACATGGACAGATGAAGCCGGTACAGTGTCTGGGGGCTGCTCAAACCTGGTGGGGAAAAGAAAAAGGATAGTAAAAATTTTCTATAATGTTTTCACTGGGACATAAAGGGGACAGTATACTTTTGGTACATTAGAGCGCATTGATTCAACCAAGAAGTGCCAGGAAACATGAAGCAAATAACAAAAATAATGGTGGCCTGTATCTTGGAATATGTAGTTCAGAAGGGATGTGGAAAAGACACCTCACCTTGTATCTGTTCTTCCAGTAATGCCATTCGGTCGAGCTGCAACTCCATGATGTCCACTGGGTTCTCAAGGAGTAGGAATAGTTCGGCCGCCTTCTTGTAGTTCAACTCGACCAAGTAACGCATCCTTTTATCACCCCTACTATGCCTGAACAAACAATGAATGAAAGAATGAACAATTTGGCTATTGTCTAATGGGACAAGATTTTGCCTTTTTTTTGTATGAATAAGTATTCAAAATTATAATTTATCCCAACAAGAAAGGATCAACAATTATTCAAGACAAATTTGTCAGTATTACATTCAGGGGCTACTGTACAATTAAGGGGAGAAACTCTTGATGTTAAATTGGAAAGCAAATGAGTCATCTAAACTATATCACAACACAAATCTTCTATTAGTAACATAGGGGTCATTTATTTCTTTGTATAGTTTGGAGGAATTGGTAGCCTTCTAATTTACCAACAAGAGCTTCTCCCGTCAAGGTTCTTTGGAACATTGGAGCTTTTTCTTCCTCCAAAGAATTCCAGGAAACAGGAGCAAATGAACCAAAATAAAGGTAACCTGTTGCCTGGAATAGTTTGGAGTTATCAGCTGCTCCAAATTTACCACCAACACTGTACTTTCCCCTTAAAGTTGCGGTCTGACCTTAATGCATCGCGGTATATGCCAGCGAGTTTCCTGTAGATAACGGCAGCACGGTCTCGGTAGAGGGGTTGGCTGGGACCAGGGGTGTTGTTCTCATCACAGTATTTGAGGGCCTTGTTGAGTAGGTCCACCGCTTCCCTTGGCACCTGCCATGCGTATCAATACATCTTTGTCATCAACATCATTGTCAGTGTATCTTTATCATCATTGTCATAGTCATCATCATCAATTCCCCATTTTACACACAAATGTAATAAAAAAAAAATACTATCGTACAAGTGAGACCCGATTATTTCCCAAACGAACTCTGCAAAATGTGTTGTCCCATTTGCTATCCATATAATATGAAAACTAAATAACTAAACAGATGACAATAAAAGTGGAAGAAAACCCAATATGGAAGATACTCAGCCACAATACAGTATTATGAGGGAAAGCTTCAAGAAGAGGGGACGAGTGTGTTACCTTGGCAGAGTGGGTGGAGCGGTGGTGGAGAATGGAGGCGAATGCGTAGTGTGCGTCGCAGTAATCCAATACCACCAGGTCCCATATCTCCTCCCCCTGACTCCTATGCACCAACACCTCCAGGCCACGTTGGTACTCCTTCAGTGCCTGTAGACGGTGAATCGTTATCAGTCACGTTTTCATTCGGTATTGTTGGTACAATAAAAATATTGGCCGTAAAATATATCATACTCAAAAATATAACTACCAGAGTGGATGGTTGTGTCAAGGATGGGGTTGTGAGAACTTAGGATACACAACATACAGAACAGTACCAACCCTACACATATGTCACATAAGTTGAATGCCTCTTTTTGGTAGTTGTCAATCACACCCTACACTGATTTACTTCTGGAGATAATTTACAACCAGTGAAAAAACAAACCAAAAGGAAAAAATCATAAAAAATAAAAGATATTGAAGGTGTTGGATAAGAGTACCAACCTGCTGATAGTAATGTTTCTCTGATAATTTGCCTCGGGATGTATGGTGGAAGGCACGTACACGCAGGAGGCTGCCGCTGAAGTAGTATAGGAGTGCCGTGTTGGGTTTGTCCTGGGCCCGGGTGTAGAATGCCAGACCTCGATCCAGGAACTCTCTACTTCGACGCGACAGTTCCTCAAACCCAACATCACTCTCCTCACACAGTTCTGCACAACAACATGGTCAGAATTTAACAAACAAAGCAAAAGGGAAATATCAATTTAGTTAGTAACAGTCTACTGGGTCTAGGTCCTCATAATGCTGGAAACTTAGAAAAAGAAGAGGTGACAAATAGAAATATGTATGAACTAAAGAGAGAGGAAGAAAATAATGAAATATAAAGGATGCCTATACAATAGATGTTAACCAAAATAACAAAAAGAAAAATGGGGTAGACTTACTGTTAGATTGAAGCAGGTACATAACCCCGATCTCTTTGCACACATTGCCCAGCCGCTGTAACAACATGATGTCGGCTTCTGGTTGAGAGGTGGCAATGGCATCCTCTAGCCTGGCTAAGCTGAGGCTGAAGGCTTCCTCTACATCACATGGCAACTTGATCACACCACAACACTCTGGTAAAAATAAAAACATAACATTGCGAATTACTGTGATATTATAAGACACTGAACTTTATTTATGTGTTGAAAGTTGCACTATAGTTGGTGACTCTTGATTTATCACTAATGTTATATATTCAACAATCACCAAATTTCTTTGGGCAACATCCTCCCATATATGGGGAACACGTAGATGATAGGAAACATACAGTAGTTAACACCATACCAAATCTTACCTTGAGCTGAAATAATGTTATCAAGGAGTGTCAACATTTCCTGGTGGATGTCACACACCGTGTTATAAGCATCGACATGTTTTGGTGTGTCCTGCCAGTGCATAGCCATCATGTAAAAGATGTCCCCAGCGAGGGTGAGGGCCTGGGCAGGAGCTGGGAGGGAGCCTGTACCATCACCCAGTCGACATGTCATGCCCTGCCATGCGTGAAATGAGAAACGCAGGTACTGCAGTGCCAAACCATACCTTTTGTTGGGACAGAAGAGGGAAGAACTTGCCAATAAATCAATGTTAAATTAATGCTGTACTATGAAGTAATGTCAGCAACATAAACCTATTAATTAAAAACCCAGCTAACATTATTATTTGTATTTCATCATCACAAACTTCTCATTGAATATCTCAGTTGACTCATTTTTAAGTTAAAACAGACGTATACTCTGGCTTTGAGGTTATGTGGGTGTGTCCTTTCTATTCTATATTAACGAGATTGTGAATTTCAGACCCATTAACTAACTCTTTATTGTTGTAGTTTGCCCGGGCCATGACGAGGTAGATGAGAGATATTTTTTTAAGGAGTAGGATGTGGCTGTTTGTGTCAGTGGAGGAGTGGAGGCAGCGCAGGGCTTGTGTTGCATGGTCTAGGGCACTGAGGCAACGTTCTTCGAGACTCCCCTGCAGAGATGGTGCCCTGCAAGTGCACAAATGTCTTGTCTATACAGAACTCATTACTGTATACAGTACTTTCAAACAATTTAAAGAGTATGAATGTCTTATCTACTATTTTCTCATGACTATATTATACTCATTATAACTTTCAAACAAAGGTCAATGACTGCCACATTCATCTGATATAAATTAAGCTGAGTGAATCAAAGAACAATTTGGTTACTGAAGGAAAGACAGTGATGGAGAGGAGGGCCAGCAATCACAAAGGAAAAATTAGGAATGGAAGGGGGAGCTGAAAAAACATAAGGAATATGGATGATTCTGATGTTATGAAGACGACAATAACAATGACTTACTTATAATAGTGTGGATGGGTCCTACTTCTTTTCTTGTTTATCTCATCATCTTCCTCGCCATCACTGTTTCCATTAACTGGTAACCACTCACTCTCATCCTCGCTGCAGTCAGAGAGAGTGGGGGAGTCGGGGTCTACATCCTGGGGTACGTACAGGTCTGACAGCATGTAGTGGGCAGAGGACACAATCTGAAAACACATTGCATAGGGTATTTGTTTATCACAGCAAATGTTAAGGATCAGTAAATGTATATGTTTATTATCACTAGTGTTATAACTCATTAAATATATATTGTCATTCAAAATACTATATGTACTTCTAACCACTTATCAACTACCAGATCATAGTTTATCATCTAGTAACAACAATGTATTGTAATGTCAAAATGTATAACCTTGGGGTACTGATGATTGTCCAAGAGAGAGAGGGTATTGCTGAGCAGAGCCCTGATGGTTGGTATCTTGGAACCAGCGTCCTCGGAGGCACTCATATTCTTAGCCACCCGGTAGAAGAGTATCGCTACGGGTACAGTGAAGGGGTTGTCTGAAGGATCTTGGTGACTCCCCTGACCAGACTCCTCCTCCACATTACCGTCTACACAAACTCGACCCTCAGCACACAGTGAGGTCAGGTCATAAAGCTTCACAATGTCATCATCTTTCTCTGTTGGAATGAGTAAGTTAAAGTTCTGTGCTTAGGTACAAATTATTGCTAATGGTTTTAGCCTCTATGTAAGGCTTTAAAAAATGTAAAAATAATCATATGAGGTGAGGACAAAGACAAGAAACCCATAAAATACTGTATCCTCACCATGAAACAAATATAGAGTGAGAGGTCTGAAATCATGTCCAATTTTCTTTGAGGTGTCTACACACAATGCATTTGAAGGAGAATAATTCATCTGAGGTGAAGCGGTACCTTTAAAGAGCCAGTATGTGTGTCCCTCCTTAGTGACTTTACGGTTGAGGAAGGCCAGGATGTTCTGAGCTACATCCCTCACCAGGTGCAGAGAGAACTGACTCTCGGCGGTGTGTGGCAGGTCCTCAGTCTTGATAAGCTGACATTTCTGGACAATTCCATCCAAGTGATACATCCTAACCTCTGGTACATAACACATCAGGTTATCCAGCCAGTAGTCTATACCTGTAATATATATGTGAATTGTGTACATAAGACCCTCTATATAACACTGACCTATGTAACACTTCTCACTGGATTTATGCACCAATGTGAAACAATACAAATTATACTGTACTGTGAATTTGTGTGGGCGGCTCTACCTGTCAGTATGTTGATGGGTTTATTCATGTCGTGGAGGCGGAGTGATACACAAGGGTGAGTTCCTTCTCCAAAGATGGGAAGATTTGTACCATTGAGCATGTGTAGATCCTCAAAGTTCCACACCACATTACTGGTGAAAGCCTGAGTAGTGTTGTGTGGCAGCTGTTCTTCCAGGCTGGGTTCAGGCATCCCTTCACTTACACCGCTGATGGCTGAACCACTTTGTACCACTTGACGTCTCTTCTTGGGACGCACCGACACGTTCTCCTGTGGTAATGAGCTAAACATTAATTTTTTTTTCATGGTCAAAATTTTTTTGTGATATACTGTACATATGAATATAATGTTCAGTACAGTAGTTGTCTTCCTTATATGAAAGATATAGTATAAATTTTATATGCTTACAGTACCATTATATAATTCACTAGCAGCGATACCCGACGTTGTCCGGGGATCTATCTATCAATCTCTCTATCTATCTCTCTATATATCTCTCTATATATCTATCTATATCTCTCTATATATCTATTTATATCTCTCTATCTCTATCTATATCTCTCTCTATCTATCTATCTATATCTATCTCTCTATCTCTATCTATCTATTTCTCTATCTCTCTATCTATATCTATCTCTATCTCTCTCTCTCCTTGTAATATCAATATATATAGTAATCTAACTGTAACAATGTCCAATCTAATGTAATACAGTATATTCAATATAATGTAATACTGTATATTCAATATAATGTAATACTGTATATTCAATATAATGTAATACAGTATATTCAATATAATGTAATACAGTATATTCAATATAATGTAATACAGTATATTCAATATAATGTAATACAGTATATTCAATATAATGTAATACAGTATATTCAATATAATGTAATACTGTATATTCAATATAATAATATTGTCCTTGTAATATCAGTACAGTATACAGTATATAGTAATCTAACTGTAACAATGTCCAATCTAATGTAATACTGTATATTCAATATAATATTGTCCTTGTAATATAAATATATATAGTAATCTAACTGTAACAATGTGCTATCTAGTGTAACACTGTACTGTACAGTATATTATAAACTTGTTTCACTGGTTCAATATAATAATATTGTTGTCTTTATACGAATAGTATTTTCCTTGTGGTCTCAATTCATATAGTAATTTCCCTGTAACCATATCTTGTGTAGAGTAATACTATATGTACATTATAAGTTTATATCTCTAGTTCAGTATACAGTAGTAATTTTGTCATCTTTATACATATAGTAATTTCCCTGTAAGAATTTCCTATTTAGTGCAATACTGTATATCATAAACCTACTTCTCTAGTTCATTATTATATAAGTTTGTCATCTTTATACATGTAATTTGAAATAATATAATTATATTGTACAATGCTTGCCGCTCATGCATGAGCGTAATAAATTAATCAAAACAAAAATCTCTCTCTCTATCTCTATCTATTTATATCTATCTATCCATCTATCTCTCTCTCTATCGATATCTATCTATTTCTCTATCTATATCTATCTATCAATCTCTTTCTCTCTCTATCTATATCTATCTCTCTATATATATATCTATCTATCTCTCTATCTATTTATCAATATATCTATCTCTCTATCTATCTATCTATTTCTCTCTCTCTCTCTCTCTCTCTCTCTATCTCTATCTCTCTCTCTCTCTCTCTCTCTATCTATCTCTCTAACTCTCTATCTAGAGATAGAAAGTGTGTGTGTGTGGAAGAGAGAGAGAGAGAGAGAGAGAGAGAGAGAGAGAGAGAGAGAGAGAGAGAGCATGTGGTTTTCTTTCATTGTTTCAGGGGATATTATTTTATTTATTTTTGGAGGACTTTGACGCTCTTGTCATACGCTTTAGCGTACACCTAGGAGGCTCCCGTTTTCAGTTCCTGGTGTGTAAATTCAAGCTCTTTCATTCTGTAAGAAATTTTTTTGCCTACATGAAAGTTGAAAATTGACAAAATGATAAGCTGCTGCCGCCGCTCCTCTGTTCTCTTCCCTCTTCCAACACCTTTCTTTGTGTAGCGTCTTTGCAACACCTCATCCGAAGAGGAATCTGAGGAGGTTGAAAAATCCAACCTCCTCCTTGGCCTCTTCTTACCTTGGGGAGTAACCCCATAGTGGGGTTTGGAGGTGGAAGATTTTTGTTCTGCAACCACGTGAGAGGTAGCAGAAATAGGAGACAAAAGAATGTCTCCCAAACTACCTCTCAAAGCTCCCACCCCACTGGTGGATGGAATTGCAACAGGGGCTGCAACGTTGGATACGTCTTGCACGCTTGACGTTGAAGGAAGAGCTGTGTGGGATACAGCGTCACACACTACTTACTCAGATGACTGGTCAAGCTGCCATTCTGTATCGTATAAACTCTCATTGTCGTCACTACCAAGCGATAACTCGGACAATTCCTCCAACTCCCTTTCAATTGCAGAGTCTGAGAGCTTAGCAGGTGGCTTGCGAGCTCTTGCAGGCTGCACACGGGGAGTTGAAGTCACTAGAGATGATGCACTTGGCAGCGCGGTAGGGGGTAACGAATCGGACAAGCGCGAGAATTCAGAATCACGTCCAGCCATGTTCACGGTCAGTAGCACACTAATTTATGTTTGGGATGTGTAGGGCTGGTGGTGAAGTATAGCCAAGTAAAAAAAAAAAAAACCGCCAAATTGGGCTCGCAAATGTCGACATTGGCAATAGCGGTGCATCCTCCCGCTCGGTCACCCCTTGGGAGTAGCGTACACCACTACCCGGGCGCTCCCAAGGGAGTGACCATCACTGCTACCCGGTCTCTAGGGGTTAAGATACATTGATAGATACAGAACAATACTAGAGTAAACCCTTAATATTACATATGGGGCAGAAGAGAAGCTACCAACACCATGAAGCTCTGCTGTCTCAGCTAGTGTGACATACAATAATAATTTTGTGGCCTTGCAAGAGTCACATGCTACCGATAGCCTAGGTGACTCGACCGATAGCCTAGAGTCACGAGGTTGAAGGATAGAAAGAAAACAATTCTTGCATTTCAGTCTACACCCTGTCTTACAATTAAGAACCACAAAAATTTTCTCAGACATTTGTCATTCACTACCACATACACAAAGTGATCTATAGCCCGGGCCTGTGTTAAATGAAAATTGTTATATTATTGTGTACTATGGTGTACAAGAGTTCATTCCCTCAGCCAGCCACATTATGACTGAAAACTGTCTGGAGTTCAAACGAAAAAGCGCAGTTTGCCATCCATCATCTGTCATTCAGTCGTTCAAAACACAGGTGCTTCCGCTATAAAATGGCTGGCTCAGGGAACAAACTTTTATGCATAATAATATGTATTTTCATTACAACCTCAAATACAGTATCACATCAAATATTAACGAGCTGAAGGAAGAGAGAGTGTATATACGAACCTCAGAGCTCTTGACCACCACGGCTGAATGAACTTGTCCACTGCTGGTTTCCTCTCTGTCACGGGGATTGGCAGCCTTCCTAATGGGACTCAATGCCTGTGATGACGGCTTGGCTGGGGAAACCATCAGTGAGGTCACAGGGCCAGTCTCCTCTTCTTCCTTCTCCTCGGTACTCCTCTCCATGTCTGAGGGTCCTGAGGGAATTATTTATTTTGATTTGTTTAGTTACAGTAGGACATGTTGGAAAAAGTGTATTACAGTACATGTTTGATAAAGTGCGTGGTATTCTGTAACTTAGAAGTGTGTTTGTGAATGTAAGGGTCATATTCTAAAACATTTGTGGTGTATACGATGGCTCCATAGAGAAGCAAATGAGCCATCGTACAGGTACCACACCATTGTTATGCACCACAGAATATTCTTGAATATGGCACTAAATAGCATCCATAAATAAATGACATAATTCTCTAATCTATATAACACCGTAAACTAACTTTATATCTGCCTCATAGACCACAATACACTCGACGGTAGCAATAAAAGTCAAAATAAAAAGAATTCACAACACAAATACTGTATCAGGAAACACGCATGCAACACAACACAACCAAGGATGATAGACTATAAAGGATAGTCCACTAGACACTTGTTTTCCCACACTGCACCGCAGTAGTGACGTCACACATGTAAACAAACCTGGCCTGGAGCACAGACTGTCACTAGTCCAATTCCCGGGGTCACTAACTGAAGGGTTGCGTGTGATCGCCAGCGGTTTTAATATGGAAGTTGGGGAACTGAGTGTTGGCCGAGTTAGATGTATTTTGTAAAATCTTCCCCGCGATAATTACTGATACATCGTACGTCTTCACTTTAAGATGTTATTATTCAGTAATTATATTAACATCATAGATAAGAATTGGTGTGCAACATACAGTAAAACAGCAATTACAAGCATAAAATAGTACAGGGGTTGGCAGAACTAATAACATTTATATTAGTTCATACCTGCACCTTTGGCTTAAAACAAAAAAACACTATGTTTCTGAAAGAACAATGCCCTATATTAAAAAAAATGAGAGCAATCAGAAAAGTTTTTCACCTCTAATTATATATTTTTATGAGGCCGAAATCATGCGGGAAAGAGATCACCGATCGAGGACTTCCCCAACTTTGTTGTTAACAATTATTTTATCTGGTGAAAAGTGGCAGTTTTTCTTGGGTTCATGACGTCGGGAATTTAAAATGTACGTGAAACGTGAGGGTCTATGGCATATTATGGGTGTATGTGCTGTGTACAATTGCAATAATGGCAGTAGACATGCAAAAAGAGACAGGGTAAAGCTCTATCAGTTCTCTATCAGGGTAAAGCTCTATCAGTTATAAAGCTCTAAGAGAAAGCCAAAATATTGATATCGGCGTGCAAACGTGAGGACAAATCTAATGGTGAATTGGTCCGAGTATGTTCTCTACACTTTAAGACAACAACAGATTACGTCCCAAGAGATGCTTTGAACAATCAACGATGTAATGGTAGGTAATATGTGGGTGGGTGGGTGGTAGGTAAGATGTGGGTGGGTGGTAGGTAGGTAGGTAAGATGTGGGTGGTAGGTAGGTAGGTAGGAAAGATGTGGGTGGGTGGTAGTTAAGATGTGGGTGGTAGGTAGGTAAGATGTGGGTGGGTGGGAGGTAGTTAAGATGTGGGTGGGTGGGTGGGTAGGTAAGATGTGGGTGGTAGGTAAGTAGGTAAGATGTGTGTGGAAGGGTGGGAGGTAGGGAAGATGTGTGTGGAAGGGTGGGAGGTAGGTAAGATGTGGGTGTGTGGGTGGTAGTTAAGATGTAGGTGGTAGGTAGGTAAGATGTGTGTGGTATGTAGGTAGGTAGATAAGATGTGTGTGGGTGGTAGGTAGGTAGGTAAAATATGGGTGGGTGGAGGGAGGTAGTTAAGATGTGGGTGGTAGGTAGGGAAGATGTGGGTGGTAGGTAGTTAAGATGTGGGTGGGTGGGTGGAAAGTAAAATGTAGTGAAGAAGTACTACACATGAAATGTAACAATTTCCCTATACCCCCCAATCAGATGTCACGCCAGATAGTGAAGATGTATGTATGGTGAGTGCCACATTTTATGCCTTTACTTTACCTGTGTCAACAAATAAAAAAAAAATTAAAAGAGGTCAGTTTCCTTTTTTAACCCTAACTAACTTGTTAGGAAGGTGACTACGTTGGAATAATAATGCATATATATCAAACTCATTATAGCTAGCCTGGAATTACAGAAACATGATAAAATATAATTTGCCATCTCCTACCTAATAGTAGAGATGTCACTAAAACCTAATGCCGGTATAATAACGTTGGAATAATAATGCATATATATCAAACTCATTATAGCTAGCCTGGAATTACAGAAACATGATAAAATATAATTTGCCATCTCCTACCTAATAGTAGAGATGTCACTAAAACCTAATGCCGGTATAATAAAACCCTAACATTATAACACTAAGACATATGATGTGTTCAGGAGATAATCATCTTCACTGAATAGTGAAGAAATATGAGGTTAAAATGTCTATTGATGGTAAACATTTATAGTACGTGAACCTACCTCAATGACCTGACAGACAGATGGTACTGTACATTTACAGGTTACCATGCCCTCAAAGCGTAAAATGAGAGAAGATTGGCTACGGAATGAGGAGTTCACTCTGTGGTTGTCCAGGGTGAATTAGTACATAAGTTGAAACAAAACAAGTTTTCGGTCATCATAGACGAGTCGACGGATGTCAGCACAACAAAATGTTTAACGGTATTTGTTACATATTATGATCCTGACACAAAGCTTATTAATACCGGACCATCACTACTAACATTACCACCACTACTACCATTACCACCATAACTACTACCATTACCATCACTACCACTACTACTAAAACCATTACCACCACCACCACCCCCATCACTACTACCATTACCACCACTATTACCACTACCACCACCACCATCACTACTACCATTACCGCCACTACCACCACCATCACTACTACCATTACCACCACTACCACCGAGAGAGAGAGAGAGCGTGACCCCTGCAACACACACACACACACACGCAAAAAAAATGGCACCGAAAGAAGCAATTACACATGAACCCGGTGGCGCGTGCTTCAACACACACACACACACAGGTACAGGTATACACAATAAAAAAATAAAAAAATCACCCACTCACTTGCACATACAAATTTACACACGGATACTAACTCACGCGATCAAATAATACACACACACACACACACACACACTCACATAATAAATTTTATTTCCACCAATGGTGGTTATTTTTCATACATTTATAGTGATAGAGTTATATATATATTATCACAGACTGGGTGAGTCATGGTCACATCACAAAATAAGGGTGATAAGACGTAAAAATACAAATAATAAAATAAACAAAACCAAAGATGAATAAAAGAGTTATCCAAAAAATATATAATAATAATAAAGCTAACACTAAAAAGAATTACTATGATAAGAAAATGAAAATGCATAAAATAATCATATAATATTATGAAAGTCTAATAAGTTAAAATTGCATAAAATAGTCAAATTGATTAATGTTCTAAAGAATAAAAATTTCGTAAAATGGTCAAATAAAATGATAAAAGACTAAAAGATAAAAATTGCATAAAATATTCAAATAAAATTATGAAAGTCTAAAAAGTAAAAATTGCATACAATAGTCAGATAAAACAAATAAGTAAATTAATGTAATTAAAAAGAACTATTATATAAAAGAGTTGAAGTAAAAATAAAATGAAAACATATACAATTACACTGAGTTGACAAGTCTATTTTTGAGTGTAGACTTAAAACTATATAGGCCAGAGTTGGTGATAATATCAGACAAAGCATTCCATAAAATAGGTCCAGTAACAGTAGTGGCCCTCCATGGTGCCAGTAACAGTAGTGGCCCTGGTGCCAGTAACAGTAGTGGCCCTCCATGGTGCCAGTAACAGTAGTGGCCCTCCATGGTGCCAGTAACAGTAGTGGCCCTCCATGGTGCCAGTAACAGTAGTGGCCCTCCATGGTGCCAGAGTCTATTCTCGTTCGTGGTACATATAAATCGTCTAATTGTCTTGTTCTACCTCCTCTATGTTCTCTAACAGTAGAAAACCTTAAAAACCATTCCGGATATAACCCATTTAAAACCTTATATACAATTATACATTTGTCAAAATGAAATTAGTCTTTGACTGTCATCCACTGTAGTTTTTTTTATAATTGGAGTTTAATGGTCATACTTTTTAGCATTCCCTATGGCTACTTTGGCTGCAAAATTTTGTAATTTTTGTACCCTTTGAATAAGTGTTACATTAGTAGAGCTCCATATTGATATACAATAATTCATTAAGCTAAGAACGAGAGTTTGTACAATAATGATACGAGTTGGTTTGTTAAAATTGTCATTTATTCTCCTTATAAACATTAAAAGACCCATTATTTTCTTGCTCATTTCCCTGATATGTACATCAAAAAGCATATACGGTACCTATCGAAATAAACATCTAGATTTTTTACGTGTGTATTAGGGGAAATGTGTTCGCCATCACAATCACCATCACAAGAACTGGCCGACCTCAAACACACACACACACACACACAGCCCAGTGAACACCTTTTAGTATGACTGCTTCCATATACGACAAATAATAATAATAATAATAACAAAAACATGACAACTGACTTGATAAAGAAAGCAGGTGTTTTAGGAGATTTAACAAGAGTATTTAGAAGTATAGTTGATGAGGGAGAAATTCCTGAAGGTTGAAAAAGTAGTGAGACTGTCCCAATATATAAAGGAAAAGGAGATGCCCTGGAGTGTGGAAAATATAGAGGAATTAGACTATTGGAGCATGGAATGAAACTATTTGAGAAGGTATTGGAGGAGAGGTTGAGGAAACTGATAAAAGTGGATAGTCGGCAGTTTGGATTTTGCCCAGGAAAGTCAACAACAGATGCAATTTTTATAGTGAGGAAAATGCAGGAAAAGTTCAGTGAGAAAAAGAAGAAGTTGTACCATGTGTTTGTGGACCTCGAGAAGGCATTTGATCGAGTGCCAAGGAGAGCGATTGAGTGGGCACTGAGGAGACAAAAAGTGCCAGAAAGGCTTGTGGCTGCAGTCATGTCTCTGTATGTGGAATCAAGGTCAAGGGTGAAAACAAAGGCAGGAACATCAAAGGAGTTTGACATTGGAGTGGGAGTACACCAGGGATCAGCTCTTAGTCCACTACTCTTCATCACAGTAATGGAGGAGGCTACTAAATTGGCAAGAGGAAATGGTCCGTGTGGGAACTGCTCTATGCCGATGATCTGGTCTTGACAGCAGAATCAAAGGAAGAAGTAACAAATAGGTTTAACAGGTGGAAGGAAACGATGGAACAGAGGGGGCTGAAAATAAACATGGAAAAGACAAAAATGATGGTGACTGGAAACAAGGCTCGAAAATTAATTCAGTCAGGAAGATGGCCATGTGGATGTTGTGGAAGAGGAGTGGGAACAAACTCAGTGCTGTGTACTGAGTGTAATAAATGGTGTCACCAACGATGCTCGGGTTTGATAGTTCTCCGAGGTGTGCAGAACTTTGTATGTCCTAGATGTGTGAGGGAGGGGATGGGTAGTGATAGTGATGGTGATGAAGAGGATGCCGGGTTGATGGTAAATGGAGGCGTGTTAGAGGAAGTGCAACAGTTCTGCTACTTGGGAGATGTGTTGGACTGTGAAGCAGGAGTGGAAAGAGCGGTAAGAGCGAGAGTAGCAACTGCATGGGGAAGATGGCGAGAAATGGCCAGTTTATTGGTGAACCGCAGCATAGGGCTGAAGAGGAAGGACATACGAAGCCTGTGTGAGACCTGCTCTTATGTATGGAACAGAAACATGGGCATTGACAAACAGACTGATGGAGGTTATACGTAGTTGTGACCGTAGAATGCTGAGATACATGGCAGGAATAAGGTGGCAAGATGGGAGGTCTAGCAGTGAAGTGGCAGAGATGTGTGGGGTTGAAGACCTTTCTGTTAGGTTGAGACAGAGAAGATTGAGATGGTTTGAACATGTGAGAAGAGCGGAGGGGGGGGGGGGGGGTTGAGTGAGGTGGAGGAGGTGAGAGTCGAGGGCCAGCGACCGGTGGGAAGGCCCAAGAAAAAGTGGAAAACGTGTGTAATGGAAGATATGAATTTAATGGGACTAGAAAAACATATGGTACAAGATAGACAGATGTGGAGAACAGTCATCGCCCGTCCAACCCCATCCTAAATGGGAAAATACGGACGTTAAACGAAAATGATGATGATGATGATGAATAACAAAAACAATAATAATAATAATAATAATAACAATAATAATAACAATAATAACAAAAACAACAATAATAATAATAACGATAATAATAATAATAATAATCAGATGCTCCAGAATTACCGACACTGTACTATCCCCTTAACTCAATAAACTTGTACTCGATTTTCAAGACAAAACTTCAATCCAACTGACCTGCTAAGTTGTTCAGCATATATGAGAGTAGTTTGCGTGTTCCGTTGCTTTCCGAGTAAACTGCTTGTATTTCAAAATTCAATGGGTTACCTTGCAATCCAATATATTGAAGATTGCAAAGTTTGCCGATCTCATAGGGCAGAACACGCAACTGGTTATTATCGAGAAACAGTTGCCTGAAATATCACAAGGTTGTAGATATTAGAACAGGAAGAAAATGTCAATAATACAGTAATGTTAACACTAAAGATGCAAAGCTACATAAAATCTCTTGTACATAATTATACAGTACAACAGCCTAATCCATTATTATGCCATGGAGTTTCATCCATCTATGCAATACAGTACATCACAATTTAATCTACCACCAAACGGGCCAACCCACCTCCTCAATCCCTCAACCCTGGCAGATTGTATGGTGGGCAAATGTAGGCCTACCCACCCACCAAACAGTCCCCAAGTCCCTAATGAAGGTCATGGCTTGGACCAGGTTTTCACACAGTTATAATCACTATTACACTGTATGTCATTCATTATCTTACCTCTCGGTACATGTTAACATCTGGTATTTTCATGTTAGCTAGTTTTTACTTTTCTCATTTCTCTTTAATATATTTTTATTACAAAATATACTAAATTAATACAAAAATGTATTAAAGAGAATGGTAAAAAGGAGCTAACATGAAAATACCAGATGTCAACTTGTACCAAGAGGTGATATATTAAATGATATAATGTATACTATTGATTATAACTGCCTCAAGTTGTTTATTTAGAATCCATAAAGTGATGACAGGAATTAATAATAATATGGTATTAATATTAATTAAATCCTGTGCATTGTAATGATAATTCAATGGAGTTGTGTTCTCACCTGAGACGTGTTAATTCACCAATCTCGGCTGGGAGGCTGAGGATTTTGTTATTTGCCAGGTCCAGATGCATGAGATGTTCGAGGCGGGAAATTTCAGCGGGAATGCGAGACAAACAGTTGTCGTTCAGGTACAGAGATGTGAGGTGCTGCAGTGTCCACATCGCTGGGCTGATTGTTGTGATATTTCCTGTGGTAGGAAAACACACATACAGTTACTATTTCTTTTCAAAGAAAATTACCATACTACTTTACTACTTCCTGCACAGACAGTAAAGTGTCACAGCAGAGGACACAACTTCATAATACACTGATCAGTCTGTTAACATTATATTTAGCTAAATACAGAGCCATGATCATTGCACTCCACTACTTTAAATTTCTATCAGATATAATAAGGTACTAAGAATGTCAAATATCAAAATCAGGATGGGTAAAGATAAATGCAGTCCACTTGTAATACATCATTTCTGACCAGGAGGTGTATGAGTTCTATGTCCTCTTTTCCCCATACCTGAATTTCATTAAAAAAAATATATTAGTACTAGACTACAGTACTTTACTGGCCAAGATGTATGGGAAATTTTATGTATTTCCACATCTATATCTTAATACAGTACGGTACATGTACTAAGAGTATGGCCTGTGTCTGGCCACAACAAAGTCTAATATGCCCTGATCAGAAATTATGTATCAAGAATGTACAAGATATTTTGATACAAAAGAAATAAAACTTACCTGTTATCACCAGCTTTGACCAGTGAAGTGGCAGTGAAGTGGCAGAGATGTGTGGGGTTGAAGACCTTTCTGTTAGGTTGAGGCAGAGAAGATTGAGATGGTTTGAACATGTGAGAAGAGCGGAGGGGGGGGTGGTTGAGTGAGGTGGAGGAGGTGAGAGTCGAGGGCCAGCGACCGGTGGGAAGGCCCAAGAAAAAGTGGAAAACGTGTGTAATGGAAGATATGAATTTAATGGGACTAGAAAAACATATGGTACAAGATAGACAGATGTGGAGAACAGTCATCGCCCGTCCAACCCCATCCTAAATGGGAAAATACGGACGTTAAACGAAAATGATGATGATGATGATGAATAACAAAAACAACAATAATAATAATAATAATAACAATAATAATAATAATAACAAAAACAATAATAATAATAACAAAAACAACAATAATAATAATAACGATAATAATAATAATAATAATCAGATGCTCCAGAATTACCGACACTGTACTATCCCCTTAACTCAATAAACTTGTACTCGATTTTCAAGACAAAACTTCAATCCAACTGACCTGCTAAGTTGTTCAGCATATATGAGAGTAGTTTGCGTGTTCCGTTGCTTTCCGAGTAAACTGCTTGTATTTCAAAATTCAATGGGTTACCTTGCAATCCAATATATTGAAGATTGCAAAGTTTGCCGATCTCATAGGGCAGAACACGCAACTGGTTATTATCGAGAAACAGTTGCCTGAAATATCACAAGGTTGTAGATATTAGAACAGGAAGAAAATGTCAATAATACAGTAATGTTAACACTAAAGATGCAAAGCTACATAAAATCTCTTGTACATAATTATACAGTACAACAGCCTAATCCATTATTATGCCATGGAGTTTCATCCATCTATGCAATACAGTACATCACAATTTAATCTACCACCAAACGGGCCAACCCACCTCCTCAATCCCTCAACCCTGGCAGATTGTATGGTGGGCAAATGTAGGCCTACCCACCCACCAAACAGTCCCCAAGTCCCTAATGAAGGTCATGGCTTGGACCAGGTTTTCACACAGTTATAATCACTATTACACTGTATGTCATTCATTATCTTACCTCTCGGTACATGTTAACATCTGGTATTTTCATGTTAGCTAGTTTTTACTTTTCTCATTTCTCTTTAATATATTTTTATTACAAAATATACTAAATTAATACAAAAATGTATTAAAGAGAATGGTAAAAAGGAGCTAACATGAAAATACCAGATGTCAACTTGTACCAAGAGGTGATATATTAAATGATATAATGTATACTATTGATTATAACTGCCTCAAGTTGTTTATTTAGAATCCATAAAGTGATGACAGGAATTAATAATAATATGGTATTAATATTAATTAAATCCTGTGCATTGTAATGATAATTCAATGGAGTTGTGTTCTCACCTGAGACGTGTTAATTCACCAATCTCGGCTGGGAGGCTGAGGATTTTGTTATTTGCCAGGTCCAGATGCATGAGATGTTCGAGGCGGGAAATTTCAGCGGGAATGCGAGACAAACAGTTGTCGTTCAGGTACAGAGATGTGAGGTGCTGCAGTGTCCACATCGCTGGGCTGATTGTTGTGATATTTCCTGTGGTAGGAAAACACACATACAGTTACTATTTCTTTTCAAAGAAAATTACCATACTACTTTACTACTTCCTGCACAGACAGTAAAGTGTCACAGCAGAGGACACAACTTCATAATACACTGATCAGTCTGTTAACATTATATTTAGCTAAATACAGAGCCATGATCATTGCACTCCACTACTTTAAATTTCTATCAGATATAATAAGGTACTAAGAATGTCAAATATCAAAATCAGGATGGGTAAAGATAAATGCAGTCCACTTGTAATACATCATTTCTGACCAGGAGGTGTATGAGTTCTATCGTGAAAAAAATATCCATATCATTAAAAAATATACGATTAAATACGAGTTGAAGTGAAACAAGTAGCTAAAAATGTTTATACAACTTTTTTTATATGCCGATATTTATTTATAAATATTATGCTACCATGATTAAAAATGGGTGGATGATGTAGATAAAATCCTTCTGCATGTCATGGTGGTATAAGATTATAGATAAGACAGGAATTATTGCTGGAAACGTAATTTTAATGTCAAGATGTCAATGACGCTCTAATTTGCACCCAGTGTTGCCAGGTGCAGGGAAATTTATCTGTTTTAGGGAATTTAGAAGTCCACATAGGGAAATAATATACAGTTCGTTCAAGAGTAAACAGGGAAATTTCTATCAGATGAAATATCTAAAAGACCATCAATGTTCAGGAGTAAACGGGGAATAATTGAGGTAAAAAGCGAAATTCTGATATTAAAGTGAGGGAAATTACATCAAGCAGACATGGCAACACTGACACACGAGCGCGGGAAAACAGGGTTCTTTGGTCATACACATTAGAACGTCATTGACATCTTGACATTAAAATTACGTTTCCAGCAATAATTCCTGTCTTATCTATAATCTTATACCACCATGACATGCAGAAGGATTTTATCTACATCATCCACCCATTTTTAATCATGGTAGCATAATATTTATAAATAAATATCGGCATATAAAAAAAGTTGTATAAACATTTTTAGCTACTTGTTTCACTTCAACTCGTATTTAATCGTATATTTTTTAATATGGATATTTTTTTCACGATAAAAGTAATCCTCTATCATTATTCTGTCAGGTTACCAAAGTGCCAAGTAGATATTAAGCGAAATAAGTGAGGCACCAAGAAAAAACACAAAAGTGTACATCTAAGAAATGCAATGTTTTGGTATGGGAAAGATAAGCGTGAACGGAGGTTGCCTGGAGATATTGACCAATCAGAGACGAGCATTAAAAATACACCTATAGGCTCCAATTGCAAGCTAGGATTGGATAGAGTTATAACACATCTTAACTACCCCACACACATCTTAACTACCCACCACACACTGGTGCGGGAGATGTGTTGGTGCAAACTAACCAATACATGTCTCAACATCTTCACTATTGTCATTATGTTTAGTGATATCTTTACTATTGGATAGAAGATGTCACTACTTTACTTACAATGTAAGAATTAGGAAGTTATGTAACGTTCCTAGTTACTTTCCAGGTTAACTATAAAATACATATACAAATTGTAACCTGTGGAAGAAAGACACCTTTGACCACAACCTTTTACCTTGTGACCAAATAAAACCCAGTGGAAAAGGGGAGTTTCCTTTTAAACCTAGCTAACTCGTGAGAGAAGGTGAGTACGTGGGAATTATATATGCATATTATGTATCAAGAATGTACAAGATATTTTGATACAAAAGAAATAAAACTTACCTGTTATCTGAAGCTTTGACCAGAAATATTCCTGTACCCTGTGCGGCTTTGGTTCCTTTCCATACTTGTGAATTCTCGACATCTTTCACCCTGTAAAACAAATGAACACTAAATATACATTCCTTCTCAATACACCATAATTAACAGATAAAGCAAAGATTTAAAATATCAGTACAATACTATATAACTAAAGGTACTTCATAACTAAAGGTAAAAAGGGTAATCTTTATATCCTTCACTAATGCAGTACAGTATAAGTAATGTTATTAGATAATCTTTAAATCCTACAGGTAAATTAAAATGCAAAGCTTATGTTGACGTCTGTTTAGTATTCCCTCTTAATATTTTATTGGTCGATTTCTTTTATTGATTCCAAGACAAATATAAATAATGTGTACAGTATAGTCTATTATGTAAGTTCATACTACTTTACCTGCTAACAGAAAAAAAAAAAAATTGCACTTCTAATTTACTCTTCAATTATCATGGTGTATGTATGCCTCATTGCCTTGTAATAATATCCTATACTGCAACCTTCACCCTTGGTAATTTAGTGCAAATTCCAGAAAAAAAATACATTGGCAAGTTCATTCCTTAAAAGAAAAAAATGTCTCCTATAATGCTATTATATAGACTCTTTCTCTCATCCACAGTCACACACACACTTACTTGTATTTACAGTGATATTAGTATATTTACAGTGATTACAGTGAAGTACATACCCGATATATATATATTAATATGGAGAGTAATAAATATACTGACTGTCCTGTAACATATATGAATCCCAACTGGAGTTCGCGCGGGAAATATCCGTTTATAATAGAGGGATTTCTGGGACGTCACGAGAGCTTCGTTGGAGGGAAGTTTGAATGTAAACCAAGGCTGTCACTCGTAGGAGATTTCAGCCTAACGTCCCTACGTTAGGCTGAGAGAGGGGATACCTACGGGGAAAATGGCAATGTGTAGGGGGAAATGACGATATATAGCCATAATGTAGGTGATTAAATTTACTCACACAAGAAAATAAATTTCAAATCCATGTTGATTATCTTCAAACGTAAACGAACACAATTTTATTTCTCCCTATTATACTTATATAAATAGATATCTGTCTTGATAGGCACTCTTAAAAGGTATTCTAATATTTATTGAATGAAAATAGCAGGAATATTGTTATAATACAGGCATTGCCAGAAATACGTGGGGAGCTTAAAACAGCTGTGAGACGGGACGTTTGAAGATGGTCGACTTGAATTTGAATTTTAAATTCTTGTGTATGTTTATATCGTCAATGAAACATAGGCATGATTTGCATATATGAAATAACAAACGAGAATTTTCTTTGCATCCCAGCATCAACCAATCCGCAAAAAATCGCAATTCTCCTGGCAGTGTTTATGCCTCATTTCCCACTCAGTAGGCTACACTTGCATACAATACACGGTACCTTACGGTAGGCGATATGTATTATGTAGGCCACCGGTAACAAGTATTTAATATGTATTTAGGGAATTTTGATCCAATATTACGAATGTTCAAACTTTTATTTTAGTGAATTGATGATTTGAACTAGTGGGAACACTTGGTCTAGGTAAAGTATATTCAGGATAGCTGTAGGGGAAAATGAGCCCGCTCGGTAGGAGAAATTGAAATTTCAGAGTGGCAGCCCTGTTTACAATTATTGTAAACATTGATCATTGGACCTAACTTTGTATGCAATGGAAGGCCCTTCTTCATCCCATGTTCTCAGTCAGTATGCAATAATGCTTGACAGTGAAGCTAAGGTCCGATATATTGAAAAAATAAGTGATTTTATTGCTTCCTGCTCTGATATTACAACAGATACACGTATTTTGTTTGGATTTTAAGACTCTACGATAAACTTGGAACTGGAATAAGTTGTCCAAACTTCATTACAATCATTACAAACTTCATTACAAGTAAATATGAGAAGTAGAAGTTGAAAAGCGTTATGAAAAGTGTATACCACTTTTTAATTGTGTTGTGTATGTACTGCAGTAAGGAAATCAATTTGAAAATAAAACCACTATTCTTATTCGGAAAATTATCCTGTACACGATAGTATAATCAGATTTTAAATCAACTCACACATAAGCGAGATATAGAATTATTTGTGCGAGTAAATTACATTCATCTCTCACAAAAAAACATCGTAACTAAAGAGGTTTCATATTGTTGTGTTTTATGGCCATGTGTGTTACTGTGACTTTATTGTGTTATAATATATGTAACGTACTCATGTTTATCATGTACGATATGCAAGAAAAATATTAATTATTCATAAATAGCTTAATGAAGCTTGTGTCATAGCTTAAGCATATCCTCCCACTTCATGCACTCATGCCTCCTGGCATGTAACTGAGCCGTACTGACTGTCTTGACAAATTGAATTGCAATTTGTTGTTGCAACAATTTGGAGACTCACTTCAGAAGCGAGTCTCCATGGCCGCCCAAACGGTCAGAACGGCTCAGTTACATGCCAGCCATTGCCAGGAGGCATGAGTGCATGAAGTGGGAGGATATGCTTAAGCTTTGACACAAGCTTCAAAGCTATTTATGATTGATTAATAATTTTTCTTGCATATCGTACATGATAAACATGAGTAACTTACATATATTATAACACAATAAAGTCACAACACACATGGCCATAAAAGACACAAGAATATGAAATCTATTTAGATATGATGTTTTTGCCTGAGAGATGGATGAAAATTACTCGCACAAATAATTCTATATCTCGCTTATGTGTGAGTTTATCTAATATCTGATTGGACTATCGTGTACAGGATAATTTTCCGAATAAGAATAGTGGTTTTATTTTCAAATTGATTTCCTTACTGCAGTAAATACACAACCAATTGTAAAAAGTGGTATACACTTTTCAACTTATACTTCTCATATTTACTTGTATTTTGGTTGTAATGAAGTTTGGACAACTTATTCCTGTTCCAAATCTATCGTAGAGTCTTAAAATCCAAATAAAATACGTGTATCTGTTGTAATATTAGATCAGGAAGCAATTTATTACAAATATGTAGTTCCGTGAGGAAAGATTATGTCTGTATGCGGGACAGAGGCCGCCAGCCAATCAGCGACGAGTATTTATACCCACCTAGCTATTAGACTACTAAGAGTAGTGTCGTATTTTTGTTGTCCAAGCGTCGGCTTGGGGTACCAAACGGGCTTGGAGCAAGCCGTATCTGACAACAAAAATAGTCTAGATTACGTGGACCCGAACAACTGGCTTGCAGAAGGTAAAATACGGCAACTTTGATTACATAAATGATTATATATGGCCCCTCCCGCGAAAGGGGGATAACCCACATGCACCTACTTCTGAGATATTCGCGCTCGAAGTGGCAACACTCATGCCAACAAAGAAAACAGACTAAATGTAGCATCCGGCCGCGAAAGGGGACAAGCCCATACATACTGCCAGCTGGGCTAGCTCCATGGGCTAGACCCTCCCAATGAACACTCTCTCTTCTACACGCACACACACGCTCGCTCTCTCTCACTATCTCTCATACACACACACAAACACATACTCTCTCTTTCTCCTTCTTACACAAATACACACACACACACTCTTTCTCTCCTTCCTACACAAACACACACACACACACTCTCTCTCTAAACATACACTAACACGGACAAACACCTACCCTTCCTCTCTCTCTCATGCACAGGCGGGTTGGGGGAGTGCAGGAATAGGATATAGAAAGATAAATAGAGAGATAGATAGATAGATATAGAGATAGATAGATAGATATAGAGATAGATAGATAGATAGATAGAGAGAGATAGACAGCAGGTGCGTCGTCAGAGCAGAGGGTAGAGTGATGACAGATGTCAGTGACATGTCACCGTGATGTGCGTGTGTAGTTTAAAAATTAAAACGGCCTGCATAGAGTTGCCATCGAGTAATTTTGTACTATGAAAATTAATTTCAGATCACTGTCCTAACTTTGCTCTCAGTCGGCACGTACGAAAATTCTAATAGGGGAACTGTGGCTTTCATTTTTATTATTTCCCAATCTTTTATATGACCGGTGTCACTTAAAATCTTGTAACGGAAAAATAATAATCCTTAACCCCCCCAAGAAACTCTCCCCATCACACCATCTAGCCCCTATCCTTCTTCCACTCAGTTGTCACCAGTTGCATATTAACGAATCTTACAAGGATATGAATTATATAAGCGCTTGTTTCCCGCTTCTATAGGTTACTTTAGGCTCTAGTATGTAAAATTATTCTGAATATAAGTAGCTGCTTACGAGAAGTCAACCAGCGCCAACCCCCCCGAAATTGCGTTAATAATAGAAATAAACTAAACAAATCCTCTTCTACCTCCTGAACACCTAGTCATTATGCGGGATCTGTGGTTATTATGCATGAATAACATTGATAATTAATTTGATATACATACTCATTGTCTCAGGCTGCCAGGTGTTGATTACACACGCACACACATACACATGCACACATACACACACGAACACATACACATGCACACACACACCCACAGACACACACGGTACACACATATACATACACACACACCCCTACCGTACACACACACACACACACCGACACACACATACCGTACACACCATGGAGGTATAATTGACTCAAAACATTGGACAGCTGATCACGTCGGACCATCAATTTCACCAACATTCTTTGCCATTTTTTAAGATAATGCAGGCGTGTTCAGCATATGGGTGTACCCAGAGAGACAGGAGTCTTTCTACTACATTTCATATGTATGTTAAGAAAGTCATATAGAAAAATATACGACAGAAATTGACAAATCAACGAAGTGAATTTCATCACCTTCCTCGCACACCGCGACACGTACCCATGTCCTGTAGAATATTAATACTGTACACACAAACACTGTAAAGCCAAGGCTATTATAGTGTTGTGATATTAACTATTAATATATAACCTGACGTATATATAGCATTGACAGGGTTATAAAAGATAAACTGGCTCCATGGGGGGACCTATTTGTGCCTAAGTTAGGGTTGGCCTGAAGGATAACTCGAGTGTTGAGAGATTGTATTATGAATGTTTTAGCATATTTCATAATGTTTTAAAGATATTTAATTTATAATTGTGTTTACTATGTAGACTATTTGGTTGTTGAGAATTTAGGTGTAAGTTAAAAAACCGTAGTCTAAGTTAAGCCAATGTGCGGAAAGAGTTTTTATAATTGTGAAATTACTGCCTGGGACTGATGAGTAAAATTAATGTTTCTGTGTAAATCAGAGTGAACTGAAACTGAGTAAGTGATGACACACTTTATGCAGTAACATGCAGCTATCATGGTAATTAAGATTCCATGTGGCTTATATGTGGTAAAATGTGTTTGATACAAGACAACACACCTGAGTGTCAACTCAATTACATGACAGTTCTGGGTGTTACACTACACATCACATATCTCCAGTAGGCCTACCATATACACATCTTCACTACCCTATTCACATCTTCAGTACACTATACACTTCTTCACTACACACACATCTCCATTACCTTAATTATACACATAATCACAACACACCACATCTTCACTACCTTATTACATATCTTCACTACATTATACACATCTTCACTACACTATGTAGGCTACATTTTCACTGCAGATCACACATCTTCACAGCACACACACACATCTTCACTTCACTATACACATCTTACTGTATATAATCTTATTTATATACTATACTTAAAGAGTGACACAAGGCCTTCCACAGTCTCATACTAGAAATCTTTATATAATCAATGTATCTTGCATTTGTACAGTTACCCACACATGAAGCTGGTAGGCCTATGGTTCGTTACTTGTGAGGTGCTTGGCTACAACGCAAGGAAATTTAAGTGAAAAAAGATGTAGTTTGTTGACAGGCAGACAGTAAAATATTATTACTATCTGCTTGTCAACAAACTATAACTTTTGCTCACGTGTGGTCATCTGTACTTGTTATTTCTCTATAACGTTATAATATGGTCTGTGGGTTGGTGTGTAAGCTATCACCTTCTCTTTTACTATACTTTTTGCATAAAATAAACTATTCATTCATTCATTCATACTCCTAGGAAAAGTGTGCGAGCAGAGGTAATGCTCTAGCTGGAAACAGCGATATTTAATGGGTTTAAGTACTTTTGATAATATACAGAATTGGATAATTTTATGTAGTTATCATAATATGGAACAAATTCAAGTCTCTTTCTGGCTATGATTATAGGATATATGAGAAAATAAGACCATAATTATAATGGGAGTAAAGCGGGCGAGGCAATGTTTTGAGTCAATGGGGGGGGGGGGTAATAGGCTCCGCCCCTTGCTTCACTTTGGGTGTACAGGACGAGCGGCTCATGCCGCCTCCTCTTAGATTATACCTCCATGGGTTTTACTTTGATCAGCCGATAGCAGTGCAGACGTCACGTGAAACTCCTCTATACACCTAATAATAACTAACACCGCTTCTACTCAAGATAGTGTAATCACCACAGAACTCGAAAATCAACTAAAGAGACTGAAGGTGGATAAATCCCCGGGACCAGACGGTATTCAATCGAGAGTATTAATAGAGCTGAATGAGAAGATAGGTGATGTACTGACAGATCTATATAATACATCATTAGCAGAAGGAAGGCTACCACAAGACTGGAAGACAGCCAATGTTAGTGCCATATTTAAAAAGGGGGACAAATCTGAACCCTCCAACTATCGACCAGTTAGCCTAACCTGCATTATATGTAGTTATGGAATACATTGTACGAGAGCACCTTCTGAAACATGTTATGGACAACGATATATCCACCCACCAATATGGTTTCATTTCTGGAAGATCCAGTCCTACAAATGCCGACTGTAGTGGATGAATGGACGAAGGGAAGTGGACGTAATATATATGGACTTTCATAAGGCGTTCGATAAAGTACTTCACCAGCGACTCATAAGCATGGTTATTCACGTTTGTTCACAACTCAAAACTTGTCTGGCTTTCCAACATCCTTGAAAAACAAAAAAAATATTGGTGCAGACGTCATTAAACTTGGTACCTTAAGTCCCCAACATGGAGTCAATACACAGTACTGAGCCAGACATGTATAAATGCACCAGTAGGTTACTAATCCCCCCAGATGCACTGAACAGATATGGCACTAACATGTCAGATGTGTGAAATGATCTTAATTAATCATCCACAACAAAAAATTCATCTCGGGAATATATAAAACAAGCTCCAGCTCATGTTTTTTTTATTGTTTTTAACGTTTCTGTGTAAGCTCCCTGGCCCTGGCACGCTCCAGCTTGGCAAGGCGGCATGCAGACTTGGCACCGAGCTGGCCACCACCCCAGTTCTTGCGGATTTCATCATACCTATCATTGTAGTTCGTCTTGATAGACTCAATGAGCTTGTTGAAGTAGGTACGGTCGGCTTGGTTCACCTGTTGAAAGGACCAAGGAAGGGGAATGCAGGAGAGGATAGAAGTATATAAAGGGAAGCAAGAAATTGTAGAGAAAGGATGAGAAGAAATGGTAAAGAAAAAATATTAGTTCTCAAAAAATAACAATGCTCAATTGATATTACAATTTGAGAATCTCAGAATTAAAAAGCTCGTATTGTGTATAAACATCAAGATATTTCAGAAGACATGTCATCATGAAAGTGAGTATTTATCTATTACAGGCAGACTGCACACTACTTATACATACATCAGTGAGAGCAATGCAGGAAGTCTTCTTCCTCCTGACCAAAAGGCCCAAACGAGACTTGCTTTTCAGAATGCAATAAGGAACACCCATTTTGCGGCACAGGGCTGGCAGGAACAGCACAATCTGTAAGTTTTAACATTTGTTAATACAATGACCAATACATCCCTCGCCTCTTATTTTCAAAGGATGAAGGAATGCACCAAAGCCAGCAATGGAAAAATGAAGTTAGAATGATAAAGAAACAAACAAATTGTAAAATAGGGTTACAATAGCATTCACATGAAGCCCAGGACATTCTCAGCTCCTCCCCAAAATGTAATTTCAATTACCCTTGGTGGAAAGAGCCATTACAGACTAGATTCATCCATTATTTCTACATGCCCATTTATGTGAATTATTCACACCAAACAAGATCCCAATATTTCTTAAGGCACCATCACAGTGCAATAATTGGCTTGCTTTGCTGCCAGCTATCTAGTCACTGCAAATTTGAGTGATCATGGCTAGATTGCCAGCTGTGTTGGGAAGACAGTACTGTCTGTAGACAGTGTAATACAAGTGCCAATGACAGATTGCCAGCTGTGTTGGGAAGACTGCACTGTCTATAGACAGTGTAATACAAGTGCCAATGACAGATTGCCAGCTGTGTTGGGAAGACTGCACTGTCTATAGACAGGGTAATACAAGTGCCAATGACAAAGTGAAAAAGCCATCACCAGAATAGTTGTGTGGATGCAAGAGGAGTCAGCAGTTGTGAAGGCATAGATGGGAGAGGGAAGTGTACATCTCTCTAATATCACATTACAATATTATGAACTCACTACAATGTGTTTTTGCAACCTACTTCATTTTTTGCACAGCCAAATTTGTTTTTATCAATCAGTGAAGTCCCAAGCAGTATTAATTACTGGGTAAAATCCTTACATTACTACAATAGGGATTATATTCCATACCTCAATAGTCCCAAGCAGTATTAATTACTGGGTAAAATCCTTACATTACTACAATAGGGATTATATTCCATACCTCAATAGTCCCAAGCAGTATTAATTACTGGGTAAAATCCTTACATTACTACAATAGGGATTATATTCCATACCTCAATAGGATCAACATCACAAGCGATGCACACCAGTCGTGCCTTTTTCTGCTCCACCAGAGTTGTGATTGTATTGACACCCTGCTTCAAGTAAATCTTCTTCTTGGTGGGTACGTCGGGTTTACCAGCAGCCCTTGCCTTGGCCCTCCTCCTCAGGCGTTCCTTCTTGGCAGCTGCACTCTCGGGACGATATTTGTCCAACAGGCGTAACAGTTCAGTGGCTGTAGAGCAAATCTAATGTCATTACTGTACTTCTAATACAATAAATTAAACAATATATTAAACATTTCAATATAACAGCCACATTATACACTACATTTCTTGATAATGAAATTTTAATATATTTAGGGCAATCTCCATGAGAGCTATCCAAGCCAAACCACCCTATAAGTATTTTTAAATATATTTAAGTATTTTAATATTTACATAGTTCAACCTGATTTGTTTTCAAATTCCTACTGTCAATGCTTCACTGAAAATTTTCGATATCAATACAAAGGTTAACTGTGAATCTCCCCTGCACCATGATATAGATATACTGTACTGTATTGTAAAGCTGAATTCTCACTATCAATACAAAGGTTAACTGTGAATCTCCCCTGCACCATGATATAGATATACTGTACTGTACTGTAAAGCTGAGTTTTGTACCCATCAAGCCTCATAACTCTGAATCTCCCCTGCACCATGATATAGATATACTGTACTGTACTGTAAAGCTGAATTTTGTACCCATCAAGCCTCATAACTGTGAATCTCCCCTACACCATGATATAGATATACTGTACTGTATTGTAAAGCTGAATTCTCACTATCAATACAAAGGTTAACTGTGAATCTCCCCTACACCATGATATAGATATACTGTACTGTACTGTAAAGCTGAGTTTTGCACCCATCAAGCCTCATAACTGCCTTGAGACCTTTGAGTGACAAGACATTCCAGGTCTATAGGTCTATGTATGGATTTCCTCACTACCTTCACTTGCCATGAGTGTTGAGTGACTCCATGGAACTCCTCAGACTCAACTAGACACATGGAATACCTTAAGTGTGGCCTTAATACCCAGCACCACCTCCCCTTGCATGGAGGTCTATGGGTTTAAGAACCACTAAGGGCCAGATGGATGGATACCTCTCTGGTGGTCTACAGCTTGTTTGAACTGATGAATGGGTGGAGGAACCTTAAGCCTCTGCTGCAGGACGGCTCTCTGACGCTGGATACGGATGTACTTGGGCCATTTCATGAATCGACTCAAGTCCCTCTTGGGCTGGATGTCACCACCTGAAAAGTTGAACATTATTAATGACAATTATAATACAGGAAGCTGACAAGGAGTTTATAAAGGGATAGATTTAGAGAATACATCCCACGTCTTTGGTGGGTGACCCAGAAGGTGGCAACCAGTCACTGTAACGCCAAGAGACCTTCCTAAAGCTTCTCCCTCATCTTTCCTTTCCACAAGACAAAACCATCTCCATCTTCTCAATACCCAGCTTCTTAAATCCACATCTGAACACTTCCTCACTAACTCTGTCTCTCCAAGTGATACCAAATGTACTCACAGCATTCTCCAATAACAACAATACAAATATTATATCTTTCATCATCTTTTGTTACAGTCAACATTTCAGAACCACACAAGTTATACATGCTCCAAATATTCTCTCTATTATGTAATGGAATATTCCATTATCCGTCACCCTGCAATCCGCTGCTCCACGAATTCTTATAAACTCTTTCCATCCCACCCAAAGTACAAAAGATCACTCCAAATAAAAACCATCTTCCAACATACAATCATTCACAAGCATCTCTGCTTCCACTTTCTCCACCTGTTGTCATTTACATTAGTTGGAAATTTTAAAAAGCAAAAGCCTAGTTGTGCATGCCAAATGGAATAAGGAATTTATACCTGGGAACATTTATGTGTAAACATGGCAGCATACATAAGAACATAAGAAGACAAGCAGCCACAAGAAGCCGGCTGGCCAATACGAGGCAGCTCCTGTAAACCCTCCCGATTTATACCTACCATCTACCACTGTTGTCCATAAATTTATCTAATCTCTTGAAACAATTGATGGATTCCGCTGCTATAACATGCCTAGTGAGCCCATTCCATCCATCCACCACCCTATTTGGTAACCAGTTTATCCTTCTCTCTCTTAAATCTGAATTTGTCTAGCTTGTAACCATTTGTTGGTGTTCTACCCTGCTCACTAATTATTAGAACCTTACATATGTCCCCCTTGTTGAACCCCATCACCCATTTATATACTTCAATCTGATCTCCCGGCAGCCTACGTCTTTCTAGTGAGTGGAGAAAAAGGCGTTTCAACCTTTCTATATAAGTTAAGTTTCTCAAACTGTGAATCATCTTTGTCATTTGTCTCTGTACAGTTTCTAATCTATTTATGTCCATCCTGTAATACGGCGACCAGAACTGAACCGCACAATCCAAATGAGGACTGACTAATAATAATGAATAATAATGAAGAATATAATAAAGAGGCAAGATATATATAAATAATTGATAACAGACGCTTTCTTGGAATATAATGTGCCAGAACACACAAGTTAAGGTCAAGCGCAGCAATACGTCGTCGTCTCTGTTGGTCCATTGTTTGTTTTGGTTTCGGGAAGACGCCAGTGGAAGATGCTGGTAGACCAATCCACCGTGTGACTACACGCCCACTTTTTGCTACCAGTACGGGCATCAGTTGGTAGCAAAATACCAAAAGATGCCAGAAAATATCTCTCGTGTGACACGGGCTTAAGACATATGAAAAGAATGCAAGATTAAAATTATATAAGGGTATGCGAGTGAGATCAGGATGTCTGGTGTAATTGGGCGGCCATCTGCCAGATGGGTCACCAGAGTGGAAGTAGAGTTCATGAGAAATGTAATGAGTAGGTGAGGGCTAAGTGTCAGAACAGGCAGAGATGGAAACTATTACTATGGTTACCTCTTGAAGGAATGTAGCTTCAGAGCCAAAATTTGATTAGCCACATAAAAAACTGCTGTATTCTTTCTATTATGATTAATTTTACTTATAGCATTCCTTGTTAAACTCAACAAATTATCTGCCCCTTACCAATGCCAAAGTTCCTGGGTCTCTTCTCAAACAGTGGATTGACCACTTTCTTAGGTGGTGGTGGTTTCTTGACAACAAGTGGGGGAGCTGCGATCTTCTTCACTTTTGGCTTTACCTTCCCCTTATTCTGAAAAAAAAAAAAAAAAAAAAAAAAAAAAAAAAAAAAAAAAAAAAAAAAAAAAAAGATTGCATTCATCATATATATAAACGAAAATAGTTTTTTTGTATAATCAAGTACCAAATTAAACCTAACGTAAGAGAGGCAACGGCCAACACTGTACTGATTACATAACTTTATGCATCCTTGTTTAATCCTATTTTTATTTTCATGTAATCATAGGCAGTCCCCATAGGTAACCAAGTCCTGGTTAGGTCTGGTTGGTTCATCTGGCAAAAGGAATTCAATACCTAACATTACCTCTTACTATATACAGTACTATATGGTCATTCTTTACAAGGCTTTATCTACTCTTCTACACTGATTTTTTCCTGCAATCTATAATATCGTAGTATTACCAGCTACAGTATATATCAACAAATACCTAAAAGAGAGAGGGGGGGGATAATTTTTTTGTTGCCCAATCAGTCTACCAATATCTATCAGCGTGATGCATGTTTAAGATGTATTGTCAGCGCTTCTCTTTTGTGATAATTACCATATATCCTTACAATACAATTTTAAAAACACCACAATAATCTTGTATCATTTAAATAGTTGGTTTTAGTACAAAAGTGGACCTTACTGTATAATTTATTTTGCTGTCATTAACCACTATTTTGGACCATTCTAAGACACTTTTCATCTGTTTTTTCTTCCTCAAATGTCCCGTTTTCGAGATATGCTCCATTACCAATACCCATAGAAACATGGGGGGCCCGTATGTTGTAGTAGTTTGCCCAGGTTAGGTCCCGGTAGTCTGCCCTGGTTAGGTCCCGGTAGTTTGCCCAGGTTAGGCCAGACTAGTTTCCAAATTATGTTTGTAATGGGGCATATCTCGAAAACGGGGCATTTGAGGAAGAAAAACCATAACTTAGAAGTGTCTTAGAATGGTCCAAAATAGTGGGTAATGACGGTAAAATATCTATTATACAGTAAGGTCCCACTTCTGTACCTTTACCAAATAGTTATCATCACCCAACTCTTATCTCCACCATAAGGAAGGCCGAATTATAAACTTACACCACGTTGGATTCTCATTAAAGCTATTTCTACAATTACCCTTACAATACAATTACATTTTACACTCCACGATAATCCTGTATCCTTTAAATAGTCAATATATATAGTTTATCTCCACATGAGGAAAGCCGTATCAACTTTACACCACGTTGGATCCAAGCCTTGTTATTTTAAAGCTATTTCTACCATTACTTTTACAATAGAATCATTTTAATATATTCAACAACAACCCTAAGTTACATCCTTTAAATAGTTAATATTATTAGTTTATCACCCACCTTTTATCTCCACACGAGGAAAGCCGTATTAACTTTACACCACATTGGATCAAAGCCTTGTTTATTTTAAAGCTATTTCTACCATTACTTTTACAATAGAATAGTTTTAATATATTCCACAATAGTATAATAGGGTTTAATTAAATAGTTAATATTCCGTATTAACTTGAACCACGTTGGATCCAAGCCTTGTTTATTTTAAAGCTATTTCTACCATTATTATTACAATAGAATAGTTTTAATATATTCCACAATAGTATAATATGGTTTAAATAGTTCATTATAACCTACCTTCTTTTTCTCCACCATGATGAAGGCTGTGTTGGTGTTGAAATTAAAAGTTAACACACACACACGTCCACTTCTACCCAAGATGGACACGTGAAAGGCTGAGTTGAAAGTCAGGGTTATCATCAACTATTTGAGGTATTACCTTAAAAACTGGGTTGAAAATACCTTAGATGGAGCCCCGAATTTCCTTACATCCTGGCTGAACTATATATATATATAATTATATAAAAAAAAAAAGATGATCATTTTAATATATTTTTAAGGGGGTGTGGGAGTAGGGGACAGGCTTGGGGGAGTTTGGGGGGTGCGGTAATAGGGGGACAGGCTTGGGGTAGGTAAAAAGCCTGTCACCCTATTCCCGCATACATCCCCAAAACCCTCCCTCCCAAGCCTGTCCCCTACTCCCACTCCCCCTTAACACTTGAACACACGATATTTTTATGTAATTATAATGGTTTTTTACAGCAATGCATTTCTCTCTTACAATAACCCATGAAATAACGGAAAAATCTATATACAATTACCTTAGATTGTCAACACTTTAACCTTAAATTACCCCAAATTACGCTAATCTAGAGTAATTACCTTAAAATGAGAGCACTGGTTAAAGTAGTAGTCACAGTGTTACAAGTGTCTCGGTGTTAGCTTACCAGTGTTACCAGGTCGGTCAGTGGCTGAATTAGCGACGATGACCTGCTCAAAAGTAGCATAAAATAAGGTATCTTTTTGCTTGTTCGATATAATTATTTTGAAGATACTTGTACTGTACTTTCCTAAGCCTTTCACTGATTTTCAGCAAAATTATATAAAATGGAATTGTGTAGATATTCTAAGATGTTGATACTTTTTACTCATTTAACTTTAAAAAATCCCGAAATATACAATAATTATGAAACTATAATAGGTCTACTTCCGAATATCTTAATTAAGTTGTCTAATGGTGAAGTAATAGTATTAGCTAAACAAAGAAATGGGAACATGAGAGGAATTAATGAACTTATGAAGGAAAAGGAGGCTGTGATGATGTATGTCTCAAACAGCACAATTCCTTTGCTAGAGAGTAGCGGATTTGGCAATCCTTGTCGTCGTCTATTCAGAGTCTAGCTGCTCACTGCACGTTGATCCACAAAATTTGGCTAATATATTTAATTTTCTATTTTTAATTTAAATTACAAAGCATCAATGGATAATAATATAATAAAGTGTACAATGGCGTATTAACAGATAATATAAGCGTTTCATGATATGGAAACATATTTGTTTAGATCTCAGCGTCCCTATTTTTTTTTCAATAGATTTGCGACTTGCGAGCAATTTAGCAAACCCACTGACAGATATAATAGTCATCGAAGATTTGACTCTTGGCTCTTACGCATTACAAATTTCGCATAGGCCTACTGTTTGATGAGTGTCACTTATCTCACTCAATTTAATGACTCAAAGAAACCTCTGCAGGTATATAGTTACTGGACAGAACTAGAATCCTTGCTTATAGTTATAGTTACTCATTATAGAACCTTATATAAACACAGAAAAGAACAGCTTTATCATCATATTTAATTAAATATATGATTATTTATCATTCTGATGCAGCTGTTGGACTCTGGACGTAATGTATAGTTAATTAATAAGATAAATTAATTTTCATTCACCTGATACAGCCTCAGGACTTTTGACCAAAATGGAGAGTTCGAGAAGGATGACAGGCTGACAGCAAACACGAAGGAAATAGAAGGAATAGAGAGAAATGCTGGCAATGGAATTTCCTTTCAAGATTCAGGTCTTCATTAAATACTTTATATAGTCGGGCAGTCTCTATCTGCCTTCCACTGGATGTAGTATACTGTTCCAACAGATTTTTCCAGGGAAGTTAGTAAAGGTGGGTAAATGGAAAAGTAGCCTACCTACAGTGATGGAAGGAGTTACAGAGAGGAGTGGGAAAAGGATCACAAGTGGTTAACAAACCGTGGTGGATCGTGCTACTGCAGACTGTGTACTTAACACAATGAAAAAAAAGTAACCTATATAGTCTTACATGAAGGTACGGTGAAGCACAGAAAGGCTTCAGAATCAGTGCTGAAGTCTGACAGTGGCATCATGAAAAAATTCTGCACAAAACCTACTGCCCAACGTGATCAAGTGAAAATATTTGAAGTCAAATATGCAGTGGGCATTGCTTGCCACAGCAGTATTAGTTAATGGTGAGTAGGCCTTGTTATTTTAAGAGAGAGAGAGAGACAGACAGAGAGAGAGAGAGAGACTTCGAGTGCAAGTAGACCGAAAAATAGTATTTTGTAATGATATTTTCCGGTGAATTAGGTTTGACCTTAAATTTGGCCTTTATGATAAAATGTTTGACCTGTTCCAGGAAGCGAGACCTGGCAATCCTGGTCTAGTTATTAGTTAGGTCCTAGGGGTTGTCATGGTCAGCAGGAATCTTCTCCTTATTTGTATGCGTCAGATAATTTATGAATGTACAGCCATGGCTGATAGTGCTTGACCAGGGTCCAAGGGAAGTAACTCACCAAACTGAACAAAGTTCGAAAAAGTTAATCTTCTAAACCTCTCTCAACGTTGAGAATGCTTTGGATAATTCATTTGTTCGAACTCTGTTCAGTTGCTCACCAACACTTCTTGGACCCTGCTGGTCCACCACTATTAGCCATGGCTGTACTACTGTTGGCTACATTTATTACCTTTCAACTAACCACATAATGTTAACTTTGATTATTTACTCTTTATTTGAATCTATATAGAGTGATAGCTGGGACCTATAACTTTTATCTGAGGTACTGAACCTACACATCCTTTATCATTTATTAAATCATATTTACACCCTAGCCAAGAGTGAGAGAAGAATTAATAGCCTACTGCACGCCCCAGAGTTGTAAAGTCTGCAAATTTAGGATACATTTCTGTTGTTTTTCAATACTCCTCACCAAGTTTTCTGAAGTATGATTGGATTATCAGCTCTAGGCCTACACTACACCACTACATGTGACTGGCATGTGCTTGCCTCACATGGGGAATCGCTTTGGGCGTACCCCATCCTATTGGTGTTGGTTTCTAGATACTAATCAACTACACACAGTTCACAACTTCACAGTTGTGGTTTGTTGAGGAGTGCTTATCTTTGCCCACTTCATATTCACCATCCTCAACAACCTCTGGCAGGTATTATCGGTACCAGAGTGTTAGGAGCTATACCAACATGGCAACACCACCGAGATATCTTGGTGGTGTTGCCAATAGTATAGTAGCTACACTTTAATTAAGGGCTTTATTTGTTTGTTGTAGTACCTGTTTCTGGCCTACCGACATGCTAGGTTATTAAATTGTTATTTCATTTATGTACTTATTTTTTATTACAGTGTATATATATTTTGCTACTTGACGGGTGGAAGCCAAGGCCAACACAATAACTAACCTCCTGGCAACTCTACCTCATTCAGAACCCACAGATCTCTCAAGTCATTATTGCAGTCAGTAATTCAGTATCTTTATTGGAGAGAGCGGGAGTGCAACTTTATAACATCATTCAGCTGCAAAGTGTTCATCGATAACCACCGTAAACATCATTATGTCATTTTACAATATGTTGGGCAAGATTGCCCTGGTCACCGGTATGTTCGTACACCTAATTAAAAGGTCTATCTCGTATATAAAATTTAGTTTAAAATGCTTACTGGATATAAACTAACTCATCTTTTTCAGAATACTGCAATAGTCGGAGCTGAGATCATGCACGGTCTAGTTACTAGTTATTAGTAAGGTCCGTCCGACTGTCAGCCAGCTGTAGTGTACACCCACATACCCAGCCCCAGTTCTCATTGGATGCTCTGCCTCAGTGACTCAGCCTCTCCGGTTAAAATATCACCTGACTTTGGGCTCAGCTGATGCTGCTCACCCACCCATTTCACACCCCAGCCTGCTCGCCGACAGACCTTATTATAGTCCGGGAGCCAGCAGGGGTCAGGGGGTCAGGGTCAGGGTTCATATCTATATGAACCCTGGTCAGGGTAGCTAAAAAGCGAAAGAATTTTCTCGCATACTACATTATTGTATGCATGTCAGGAGTCATGAAAATGGAAGTCTGCCGGGTACCTGGTGGTGGGTATGGCCATAGGACTTATGAGAAGGGACTAGAAAAATGGTCTAGATCAGGCATCAGCTCAGAAACCGAAACATTGGAAACTGGTGCCAAAATGTTCTTTATGATTCAAAGTATCAAGAATGTTCATTGCCAGACATTATTGGTGGTGGGTTACCCCCGCCAGAGTTACTTAACTGATGTACTAAAAATGGCCTAAATTAGCTGGATTGCGAAAGAAATTAATCTACTTGCAAAATTTCCACCATAATCTCAGGTATCATGAATTGGCTTTGCCAGACATTCTCATTGGTGGGATACCCCCGCCAGACACGCCCAAAGGACCTCGCTCTGTAGATGACCTAGATCAGCCAAAAAGTGAAAGATCTGAAACTAGCTACTGTGGTACCATAAATTGGCCATACCGGACTTTTCCATGGTGGTAACCTTGGTCTACCTTGACCAGTGAACTTTGTGAAATATATGAAACCAGTTCTAAAGTGTCTTGCACAAACCGAGGTAACAAATACAGAAACAAAAAGATGCTTTCATAACATTTAATCAATTTCTCCTCTATAAGGACAACCACCATCCTTCAGTCTTAATGCTTTTATTCCACATCTTGTGAATCCGGGTCAGATTTCTCGCTCCAGGATTCATCATCAGATGGTTCATGATAAATGTGATCATCGACATCTTCTGTTGATTCTACAATGGTTGTCTCATCACTGTCACTACAAGCATCATTGCTATCATTCTTATTGTTGTCTTGGTCTGTGAATAGAGCATCAGGAAGGGCAGGTGCATCAAACCACACTGGCTGCAAGAGGTTTCCATTTGCCGACCAACCATAGTCATTAGCAGACAGCCCTTGGTCCGGGCATGCGAGGTTAGCGTGCTTCCACAATATCCAAACGTATTGAGCCCTCTAATTCTCATGGGTTTCGATTTTCTCCTGCCAAGACGGTTGCTATGCACTTCTGCCGCATCCGAGGTGTCCACCCCAATCCGGACTTATTCATATATGGTCATTGGATACGCTGTGTTGAGGTGACTCGCTTTTTGGGTCTCCTTTTTGACAAACGTTTGACTTGAGTTCCCCACTTACGTATACTTAAGATCTCTTGCCTCAAGGCTCTTAATCTGTTGAGGGTTCTGAGCCATACAACCTGGGGGGCTGATCGGGCCACCCTCTTTCACCTATACCATGTTCTTATTAGGTCAAAACTCGACTATGGGTGTGAATTGTACTCCTCTGCCACAGATGCCCGTCTCAGAGTCTTAGACCCTGTTCATCATGCTGGGATACATCTGGCATCCGGAGCGTTCAGGTCGTCCCCAATCCCCAATCTCCTGGTGGACACTGATGATCCACCTCTAGAGATCCGTCGCCAATCATTGATGGTTCGTTGTTGGCATCGATTACATCGACTTCCCGACTCCCTTGCTTGGCGGTGTCATCTGATATCATGTCTAATTACTACCTTTCACATTCTCGTACACCATGGCCATTTGGCTTCCGGGCCGGGAAGTCTATGGAGGAGATGGGCATTGATGACTTTCATATTTGTCCTGTGTGGGTCCCCAGGGTGGCTCCATGGCTTCTTCCACAAGTTTTCCCCTGTACCTGTTTTACAGACAAAAAGGAATCTCTTCCACCTCCAGTGGCTCGTTCCCTCTTTTTAGAACATGCCTTCACTCTGTACACAGATGGGTCAAAGTCTGATGCTGGAGTTGGCTTTGGAGTTGTCTTTCTTAACTTTTGTCATGGCGGTAGGCTCCCTTCTGTCATGTCGACTTTCACTGCTGAGCTCTCGGCCATTTTATATGCCATCCAAGTAATTTAATTCTCCCTCAGACATCTTTTACTATTTTTCGTGATTCCTGTAGTGCCTTGCAGGCCTTGTACAATTTTAACTCTCCCCATCCCCTGGTGTTGGCCATCCTTGAGTGGCTTGTCCTCCTGGGTCGTCGTGGCCCGCAAAGTCACTATCTGTTGGGTCCCGGCTCATGTAGGTGTCGATGGCAATGAGCGGTCTGACGCCCTGGCTAAGGCTGCAGTCTCCAATTATCGGCCTCCAGCCAGACTTCATCCTGTCCCTGCAGTGGACCTTCGACCCTATGTAAATGCTGCTGTTCGTTACTGCTGGCAGGACAGATGGGACGCCAACGGGGCTAACAAGCTCCACGATATCCGTCAACACCTTGGTTTGTGGAGCTACAGTGGCCTGTCCCGCCGGTGGGAGATGGCTCTTGTCTGTCTCTGCGTTGGCCACACATTATTGACTCATGGCTTTTTAATGTAGAGGGCTCACCCTCCCTACTGTGACGATTGTCTGGTCCCTCTGACAGTACAGCATCTTATTGTTGAGTGTCCTAGTCTTAGGGACCTGCGTCGTAGATTATGTGTTTTCCAAATATATCAATCAATTACTGGTAGATTTTCCATGCTACACGGTATTGAAGTAGACAGCGAGAACTCCATGTCATAGACAACATGCGCACACGGGGCCCTCACCTGTCGGACGCCAGCTAGTTTCCCTCACCCTTGTATACCAATTAGTTTAGCAAAATCAAACTGTCTCTTAAGGATCACCCCCTAACGGGAACCGCCTTGACGTGGTGGGGGGCTTGTGTGTCTGTGAGACCTGGCGAGCTATACTAGAGGGGACTCCGGCCCCTGCTCTGCCCCGATTAAGGGGGGAGAGGGCTTCCCATGCTAGGAAGGCCGCCAGTGAGAGACCAGACTAAATGCTTCCCATCTTTCAGTTCTTCAACTTTCCCTCTTTTCTTTTTATTTCCTTTCTGCTTGCTGTCACACCTCTCTATCACCTTTTTCTGGCGCTATAGGACCTCGATGTTGCGGTGCCTAATATCCATCAATCAATCAATCAATCTCTTAAGGGATCACTAGGTCAGTTGCTGTTTAGTGGTCCTTTGTGTTTCTTCGTATGGTAAATAGTAACAGTGTGGCCAACGTTCGGCGGGGAGGAGTTAAGGCCGATTCACATGACTCGTTTTGGTTCTGACAGGCAGGCTGTCAGCTCACCACCATTTAATGACTATGTACAGTAGTATGTATTCACACTGACCATTCATGGCCTAACCGACAATCACTGCAGACAGTCATTCGCCAGGCATTTTGTGATTATTGTCAGTGTTCCATTAGAAAATGTGTGGGATTGTGGGTAAGCTTACTAAACTAGATGGACGGTACGGGAATGTTAACACGACTCGTCACTAATCCGCCAGGATGCCGTGACATGCCGTCAAGCAGGCCATGGATTCTCCAGAAGGAATCCGATCTGTGTCGGTCAGCCGACAGATGGCTGCCACAAGCAGCGCGATGGGTCGGGTGAACAGTTACTTTAAAATGCATTTAAAAATTCTTGATGGCGTTAAGCTGGCGGCCTGCCTGTCAGAACGAAAACGGATTGTATGAATCGGCCTTTACCAGTCTCGCCCTTAGGCCTAGCTCCAGCTCCACAGTGTTAACTCCTTCAGCTCCTGCTGGCACCTAGCCTCCTACTCTCAGTAACTACCCCTCCATGTGTATTCTCCCATCCACCCTTTTGCACATTTCGCTTTCCTCATGCCGTTCACTCATGCATTGGATTCACTACACACAATACACATACATTAACACTTGTACATATATGTGTCTATATTTAATAAATACTAGTTAAATTACCTGGCTGGCTTTATAGAAAATATCAGTCACAGTGGTGACCCCAGGAGTGAGCCAGACCAGGTATATTTTTTTGTGCTCTATCATATTTACACGTGACCCCAGTGCAAACCCCACCTGAGTTGCCCCATGTGTTCTCCCCAGTGTTTCCCAGAGCTAACCCCACCTGTGTATTGCTTCACATGTTCCCCCCAGTACAAACTCCACCTGTGTGTTGCTCCAAGTATTTCCCCCAGTATTATAGAAAATACCACAGGAGTACATGCAGTCGAGCACCTTCCAGTAGAGTAGCATATCTTGAATTTAAAGCAGCCCATACAGAGACAATATATAAAAGTCCTTATATATGTATACCTCTTGGTATATATATAGGGAGTGTTCATTAATTATTGTTTTGAACAGGTGGTGGGAGTGGAATAGGACGTGCTTGCTGTGAGGTGCTGGCCAGGGAAGGAGCCAGAGTGGTGGTGGCTGATATTAATCTCCAGACAACCCAAGAAACAGTTTCTCTCCTTCCTGGCAAGTTAAGCTATTTGGTGACTAACATAAGCTTTAATTCAGGAGACCACACATTCCCTCTCCAATCAGGGACACTAAACATGGTCTGGGTGCCAAGAAAGTTTTAAAGTCTTGCTGCAGCAGAGGAATGTTCAGTATATCAATACAGAGCCTGAGTCATTGCCAGCTGAGTGGACATAATGTCATCTCCCTTCTTCTAGGCTCCCAACAGCACATGGCTGTGGGTGTGGATGTGAGTGACAAAGGCAGTGTGGAAGCAGCTTTCAAGTCATTCCAGAAGAATTATGGAGAACCACCTTCCCTTCTTGTCAACAGCGCTGGTATTGCGCCAATGTCTCCATTCACCGACACCAGTGAAGAGGAGTGGATGAAAGTTATTGATGTAAACTTGAAGGCAAGTATCATTATGTTTGTCACAAAACTGTATAGGCATAAAAGACAAGACAATGCCTGGTAAGAAAAAACTTGTACAAAAAAATGAGTGACAGCTAAAGAGAGGAAAGGGGTTGGCTCAATCTAAGGGGTACCCAAACCCTAAGAGCATAGGGTACTGGAAGTACAGTATTGCTCAAATCCTGGCAGGCAATACTATATTATGATGTAATGTCATGACAGCCATCTTCATATCACTATACAGTACCTTGTTGCACAGAGCTCTAATCATAATCATGTTTATGATGTACAATCGCGGCAGATAGTCCTTGACCAGCCTTTGATGGAAAGGTGAGGCCAGCTGTTTCGAACTGTGAACTCGTGGATTCGTTGCTTCAGTCAGCTGCCTGATGATAATATGGATATAAATGTTTAGAGTTTTCGGATGCTCCTATGTTGGTCACGGCTATCCATTATCCATCACTGACTGTTCAAGGACTATTTGCCATGACTGTACTGCGTTGTATAGGAATATAACTGCTATAAGTTTCTGAATATGAAAAATCATTCATGATATTTACTACATTTTATATCATTCTTACCTCATTCCTTCCAGTGTATAAGTTTACCCTGTTTACAGTATACTGCAATATCTCGCATTAACTTCTCTTAGGGAACCTTCCTGATGACCCAGTCATTCACCAAGATGTTGCTAGATGGAGGAGGTGAGGTGCAAGGATCAATAGTAAATGTGTCTAGCATATTAGCCAAGAGTGGCTTACCAAGTTTAGAGCCATATACTGCCAGCAAGGGAGGGGTCATCTCATTAACCAAAAGCTGTGCTGCTTCCCTGATCAGGTATATGAATTATTGTTTTTATGCATGAAAACTATCACTATTACACTTTACTTTTTCCCACAAGTTCTTACAATATTACAAAACTGCTAAATTGATATCCATTGCTGGCCAAGTGTGAAACACACTCACCTATACAGTATCTTTAAAAAAGTAATGGTTATATATTATACAGTATGACTTTTGACATTGAATTATGCAGATGAGGGGATGCTATTGTCTAGCAGTACAGTACAGTAAAAGGGATCTAGAAAGATTAGTGATAAGTTTTGCATAGATACCTGAGTATGTGAGGTATTGTACTGTATATGTGAGTAAAGCAAAGTTATGATAGTGGTGGAGGAAGGGGAGTTGGTGCTTCACATACAAATGGATGGCAAGAATCTCAATTTAATTGAAGAATTAAATTACCTGGGAGCGATACTTGATGAGAGGAGAAAGCGTGAAAAAAAGTGGAATACTGAGTAACCCATGTAAGAAAAGCAGTGTGTGTAATGAAAGCTCTGGTTAGAACTAGATGGTTAAGTTTAGAGGCTTCAAAAGAATAGCATTAAGTATGAATAATCACACAAGTGCCTATAATCAAGTCAGGTACAGTACAGTAAAGTGATATGGGAGGCAAATTTAATAATGGTTTCCATTCTTTACTGCATTATTGATGGCTTCACTCCCTAATGGTATCAAAGTGCAAAGTACTGTACACCACAAAGACTACAAAGGGCTTGTTTGGTGTATAAGTGATCAACAAAATTGGCCTTCATAATCTCAACACTTACATTGCATAATGATCAATATGATTGACCGATAAGATTGTCAGCCTTTCCACTTCTTCAGAAAAAAGTACAGTAGTGCAATCTTACTTACACCTAGGAAAGGTATTCGGGTGAACTGTGTGCTGCCCGGAATGATCACTACTCCAATGATTCAACCCTTGAATGAAGTTTACCAGAAGAAGGTCATGAAAATCATCCCCCAGGGCAGAGCAGGTCATCCTCATGGTTGGTACAGTACTGAACTCAGTCAAATTTTGTATTATATAGATAAGACAAAGCTTTCATATACAGTACAGTACACTATGAGACCCTCTATAATAAGAGATGTGCCATTGCCATCCTGTGAACTTTGAGGTTGACAGTTCATTCTTTGCTAGATACTTTAAAATCACAGCTCAGATGCTGTTGGCAACTGACATTGATATCTGTATGAAAAACATAAATTTTTGGCACTTCATCAACCTCCAATTTAATAGTACAGTACTAGAAATTGTTGATATTCTTTAAAGTACTAAAAAGACATACATTACATTACTTATTATAGATGCTTGGGGAGCTGTTACCATAACTCCTATAATTATACAGTATTTGTAAACAATGAAGTACCGGATAGTGTTCAGAATTGGAATATATCAGTTTATGAATTAAAACTCGCCCACTTCCCATTTCTAGTAGTAAAATATATAAGGTAATATTGTAATCTAATAAAAGCAAATAGGAAGAACAAGATTTATCAATCTTATTCTTAAAAATAATATTATATGACCACAGAGAGGATATGTACTTTGACAAATACCCCAATCTTAATAAACTTTTGATCCAAGTAATGATGCCATTGACACCAGCAAATCACAGGCCAGATCTTCAAAAGTTATTGTTGTGGTGCACCTCACCTTTTAGAGGGTTTCTAAGATCCAGTTTCACATTTGCATGATATTTTCATTCATGTACTTTACTTCAGTATACACAGTTTAGCATATCACATACACTGTACACTGATATTACTGACTTGTGTTTCTTGAATATTGGCCATACAGTCAGGATCAGTCTATACATTAATTCATGAAACACACAGATCCAATGTCCTTTGAGGAATGACTACTCTTGTATTTTCTTTTTTAACTGGTGTTGATTAGGGAAATACCCATGCCTCATTAACTTAAGTATAAATGACCTCATTTTATTTTTTTAGTCTAAAGGAGTACAGTACAGTATTGAGCAATTGGACACTATCTATCTATAGCTCTGACGCCTCGTTCCCTCCAGGAACTCCCCCCCCCCCCATAAAGGGGGCCACGGCATAAGTGTCTCCAGTTCTCCCTGTTCCAGCACTCCCTCCTTACTTGGTCAAGCCCTACTCTGCCCCTCACGTTTCTCTCCCTTACATACACATACTCTTCCACTCTGTTCTGCCATCTGACCGGTGGTCTGCCTCTCACACCAGTTCCCACAACTTCACTATCATACATCTTTACAAACTCCTCACCTTGCATTCTCTCTACATGTCCAAACCACCTCAGTGTACTTTGTTTCACTCTCTCAACCACTCCACACTCAATACCAATTGCCTTCTCACTCATACCACATCTCTCATACACACTCTCATTACTTTCTCCATCCCACCTAGAAACTCTACATGCTCCTCTCAAGTAACTCATTTCCACTGCACCTATTCTAAACTTATGAGCCCTACTCCATGTCCATGTCTCTGATGTACACGGTATGTCAGTGTTGGCAGGATTATACTACAGTATTTTGTAGCCCCCTTTTCACTTCCATACTCACACTTCTACCCTTCATTGGACACAGGCTATGCAATACAGTAACTGCATTACTTTACTGTATAAAGTATATTTTCTCCTGCAGAAGTGGCTGAAGCGATTGCCTTCCTGCTTAGTGATAGGAGCAGCTACATGGTCGGGAGTTGTATTGAGGTCACCGGGGGATACATGATGTAAATTCTGTTTTACGTGATATCTCTGTTACATTGGCTCAATCCTGTAATGAGGACCAAGTCATATTAATCACACCTGACAAACTGTCATTAACACAGAGAGAAACACATGAAGGAATTCCCCAAATACAACTACTGTATATGGATGAATACTACAGTATATGAGAGAACTGTCTGAACAGAACTGAAGAGAGGGACCTAATGGAACTTCCTGAACACTACTACAGAACTTATAATAATAGTGTAATGGACCTTTGTTCGGATACCTGTTAATAAAATTAATGATATCTTTCTCTACTGGGTTTCCTTAAAATGTTCATAAAAGAATGTTGATCAGTAAAATATGAATGAAATATGAATAACCAAGACATGAATATATTGACGGACAATAGAGTTAATAGGGTTACAAAAATTATATATTTATATTTATATATATACGGTATCAGTAGCCTATACAGTATACATATACATACCCTTATACAATGGGAAAGGTAAGGGCTAAAAGCAAAATCACATATATATATATATATATATATATGGTCCAATTTCATATAAGATGCCTAGGCACATTGTATTTGAAGAACCACATATCTAAGTAAAGAGGAAAGATGGAACACTTTGAACCCTAAAACCTTTAATGCCCTGACTCCTCTCAGCTCATTACTGATGTTTGTGTGTTACTTCATAACATGTGTCAAGAAGCCTGGCCACAGATTAAACAAGAGATAATGTGAGAGATTTAAATTATACCTTAGTTATTATTTATTGTTACTGTGTGGTCCGTGACTCTTTATGACCATAATAAATAAAGTACTTGTGTTTGGGCTGCGTTTACACCAAGCAAGGCGAGTCAAGATGATTCATGATACTTCTTGAATCGCCACATTATTTCAAATGGGAGAGTTTACACCAAGTGATTCGAGTCATGCCAAGTGAAGGTGATGTTGTTAGTTGTAAGGTGAAAGGGTGAGTGGAATATGGTAGCCTGGACTATGATTTGAATAAAATGGAATAATTTATACAGTGCACATACACTGGAACCTTTGATTATAACAACTCAGACAGAGGAATGTCTGAGTTTGGGAATAGTATGATTAAAAGAATATCCATTAGGACATAAAAATACCAGTTACAGTACTAAAAATTGTTCTACATATTTCCACTCCTGAATAATTTTAAGGTCTTAAGACACCAGGCAATATTTCCAGATTACACTACAAAAGTTTGTATTTGAGAAAACATGACCATTTTAACTTTTGGATAAAAGCATACCATTACTGTGTGGAGAAGGAGGGAGCCAAGTATGAGATGGGGACAATGTGGCGGCCCTCAGGTGCTTCTCTCACTGATAACAAATCCACTTTTAATTTCTTAACCCCTTCTCCCAGCTGATGGTATGTTTGAGATGATGAGTCAAAACTTGAAGATGATGATAATGCTGATGTTGTCTGTTCAACAACCAGACTAGGCTCGGTGTTATTCGAGTTCTCATTCTGGGGTTGATTAGGTTCGGGGAAGAAGGGCACAGGTGGCTGCAGAGGACTCCTGGTTTGTGAGTTGGAATTGTTTGTTGAAGGGGTTTCTGGGTGTTTACTGTTGTCTGCCAGGGACTGGTTGTCCAGGGAGCTGCTGGTGTCTCGCTCATGGAAAGTTTCGTTGTGTACCTGTTGGAGTAAATAAAATGTTTTGTTCATCGTTCTGTATCTGTGAGTGCAAATTGTGTCTTATTAAGTAAATAAATTCCTTAAAGTGAGTGACATTACAATTTAAGGGAAGACATTGTTACTAAGAATTTATGTCGATAGTTGTTGTCTACAACATAATATCATCATCTACAGCTTGTCTGAAATAATGTATATAATTGTACTGACACTTAAAAAATGGTTCTTCTCCAAATGCAGACAGACCTGTAGCCCTTTTGTCTGAATTGATATCTGAATCACTAAGCAATTAATAGATATCAAGATTTGTAAACAGGCACCCAGTAGGATAGAGGAGGTTAGAAGGCAATATAAAAAATACAGCACAACAATAAGTAGAACTACTGATATTATTTTCTGCAGTTAGGTAGCTTTTCAAATTGCTGCACTGTAGTATGCTTTATTTAGAAGTAAAAAGAACTTTAGCCCCAATAACAATAGGGTTTTAAACCTCCATTACTTGGTGTATGAGTCTGAAGAATTGACTGTTATTGTACTGAAATCTGTGAAAGGTGTGGTGTGAACAAATCCCCAGAGTAAAAAGTAGAGGAATGTTTCTGAGATGGCATGGGTATGTGAAAAAAATTTATGGATATAACAAGAGTTGTGAAAAGAGTGTATGAGAGTGATTTCGAGAGGCAAGGAATGGGGAAAGTCTTTGAAGATGCTATGATACGCGAAGTGATTGTGTAAGATAGCATGGAAGGAAGCAAAAAAACGCACACAATAGGCAAGGGTGTACGAGATTCACTAGGAGGAATGTACAGTATGTTAGGGCTGGTAACCCTGTTTTAACTTGACAAACCATGGAGTGGCTCCTTTCATCAAGACAGAGGTGAAGGGTCTTTGGTCATGGATAAAAGAACTTGTGGAAGGAAGCTAAGATTTTTGTATGTTTGAAAGGGAGAGTGGATATAAGTGTGACCCGTTTTACTGGGTATTGTTATCCCTCTTTTCTATATTCTGATTTCAATTTCCACCCCTGATTTTGAAGCCTCCAACCTCTTGAAAGAATGGAAATGGGGTACAGTATTGATGAGGAGGATCACAACAATGATCTCTGTACCATCAACACTCAGCCACTTCCCCTGTATGGATTCCTTGAACATCATAACTATAACATCTACACCAACATCAAAAACAACCAGCCACCTCAGCCTCAGCCTCAGTACAGTACTGTACCCACCTTCAGGGTCCTTTCGGAAGTGAACATACGGGGGCACTTGGAGCAGCGGATGTAGTCGGCCCGACGTGAGTGTGTGCGCATGTGGGAGGTGAGGTAGCGGGCCCGGGCAAAGGTCTTACCACAGGTGCGACACAGATGGGTCTCACCACTATTTTCACGGTGGCTGTTGGAAGTTGTTGCATTTGTTGTCATTGTCTTATGCTTCTGTCCAGCCTGAAACAAACAGATCATCATCATAATAATTACAAGTACTGTACTATTAGGCAAATTTATTATCACCTTTTTTTAAATCAATACATGGTCCAAACTCCCATTATACAGTGAAAGCCCTTTTATCCGGCACCAGTGGGACCGACAACGTTCAGGATACGAGAAATTTCCGGATACAAGAAAGTGTACTTTAAAATTACGTAACTCGACATTCTTTCACAAGTACAGTTAAACCTCTATTTAATAGACTCCGATGCAAAGGATTTCGGTACATTATTTACACATCATTACATACCTATTTATGTATATATACAGATGACTCTCAAATAAATCCGAGAAGTTCTTATACATAACGAGCGAAATTATAATAAACAAGTCAGGAAATTAGATCACTGTCGTCCATGAAGTGTGTGTGTATGTGTGTTGCCACCACTTCCCCCGTGCTCCTTCCCCCCCCCCCTACCCTCAGTCTCCATTCACCCTGGCTCAAGGTCAAAGGAATATAGGCCCAGCATGCCTTGTGTGTGACTCCATTTTAGTAATTATGAGTTATTAACCACCAGCTTCAACACTCATCAGTCATGTCAGGTGGTGCATTTCCAAAACGGAAGGCCATATCCTTCCATATCAAGATGGAAGGTTTTTCTCGAACAGAGAAAGGAGAAGGAAAACCAGAGTATGCATATTAATAAAATGTAAACAAACGATATCACGCGCTATCTCCCCCTTCCCCCTACCACCTCCACCACTACCACACATGACGACGACTCATTTCAGTCATGAGTTGTCTGCGAATTGTTATATGCATTTAATATGCTTAATACGAACTGTAATACTGTATTTACATTTGTAAAGTAACAGTACAGTACACTTCTCTTTACTTTTAATACTGGTCACTCCCTCTTCACTCTGCGCTCTGAGCGGGTGAGCGTGACAGCTCTTTTTGGCGAAATTTATCTTTATGAAAAAAAATGCCGGATACGGGAAGTTTCCGGTTACCAGAATGCCGGATAAAGGAGCTTTCACTGTATTTCAATTTGCCATTTATTTTTTTCATAGTAACACCCATTGATCATGGATCAGCTTTTACCAGACACCTCTGTTTTTATTCACTTGTTCAATCATGAGAGTTTGTTTACATAGGGCAAAATATTGATGAAAGTGGAAATTTAAATTCAATTCCATGCTGCATCATATTTGTTTATAATACAAATTTATTCTTACTCCTTAAAGTTCTATAGGCCATTCAAGTCATAACATAGACTTTGTTTATCTCATCCTATAAACCTCTCAAATGGTCAGGTTTTCACAGGCTACCAGAAGTGCTTTAGGCAATTTTAGCCGTGAATTTGATGTAAATGGACTTTATTCAGTGTTTATACACTCCCCGTGTGGAGATATATCACTCTGTCTGCCCAGAAAGATGACCCTTCCACCTATCAATCATAAATTATATCTCACCCACTTGATCAAGGTGGTGGTGAATGGACTTAAAACAAGTGAGATTGACCATAAAGTACATGTTTTTAATAAGTATGAAGATAAATATGAGTAAATGTAAGCCTCATAAAGGTCTTACTGTTTCCGTGGTGGGGTGGTGTGTCCGCATGTGTACCATCTCTAGGTACATGCGACGTTTGAAGGATGCACCACACACCTTGCACTGGTGACGCTCGTTACAGTGCTGCTCCTGAAACCATAAAAAAAAAAAACCTCGTGACTATGCACTAAAGTATATAATATACAGTACATATATTATAATTTTCTTTGATGGTAAATGTTCAAAGGTAAATGGTGTATGTAGCAGATGAGAATGTGTGGTGGTGAAACTTATTGATAGCAGGATTAATGATGGTATGAATTATTGGTGACAGGAATAAATGATGGCATGAATTGCTGGAGAGGATTTTATAATGGCATAAAACACTGGTGGCATGAGTTACTACTATAAAAAGTCTGTTCAAAACTTGTGTTCCGCTGGCCTCTTATGCTTAGAGAGATAGAAATAGATATAGATAGATAGACAGATAAGAGATAGATAGAAATAGAGACAGATAGAGATAGATAGAAAGATATAGATAGAAATAGAGACAGATAGATAGAGGAAAATGGAACACAAGTTTTGAAGAGACTATAGGAGCAGGACTGACCCGATAGTGGCGTGTGTAGTCCCGACGTCGGATGAATCTGTGGTTGCATACGGAGCAGATGTGAGGACGGGAACCCTCATGGATCCTCTTGTGTTCTGTCAGGTCTCGCATGTACCTGATGGATTTGATATTTGGTTAACACAGTACAGTATATGTCTGTTGAAATGGCGAAGAGAATGCCTGTTATATTGTACATTACAGTACAGTACAGTACTGTACATGGCAAATAAAGGATGTCTGCATGAGGAAGAAAAACAAATACAGTACTGTATCTTTTTTAATCTTGGCAAAATACACTATTCCATTCCAGCTCAAATGAAATATTTAGTACCGGTACATGTTTTCAATAAAAATAGGTTTTGTCAGCACACTACTCAAGTATCAAGACGTAAAAATACTAGCATGCTGTCTTTATGTATTATAGTAGTGTACTTTTAGACTAACCTGAAATCTTTGTGACACAGTGTACAAGTGTGGGGTCGTTCCTGTGTGTGTGTGAGCATGTGTGTCTTGAGGTTGTAGCGTTCGGTGAATGCCTTACTGCACACGGTACAAGTGTGTCTGTTTGGGTCGTGGGTGCGCATGTGGCGTTCCAGGTGGGCAGAGGACTGGAACTTCTTGCTACAAGTGGGACACTCACTCCTCTCCCTCTCTGAGCTGCTCTTGCCTGCTCCAGAACTAGTCATACAACAAGAAAATATTATTATCTAGTGCAGTACAGTCATAAATATTTAGCAAACAAAACTTCTAGCTATGGAGATGAAGGCTCCATGGTGTTGACTGATGTGTCTGAAGCAATTACCAGGGAAAGAGGAAGAGAAGGTAGTGTGGTGGTATATGGAATGAGTGAAGGTTGTTTGGTGGTTCAATAGCATAAAATCAATGCTCTAGAGTCAACACTTCAAAACATAAAACATAGAAAGTGACGAACTAGCAATGTAAAAATGTACCATTAAATTGCATTCACAAACAATGAAACAAGTCACTCCATCAAAATGAGTGAGTGGCAAGTGTAATAACTCACCAGGGTGGTCGTGGTGGTGCTGCTGCTGTTTTGGCTCTACGTGGTCGAGGCTGGATGATCTCAACACTCACTTCCTGGGGCGGTCCACGAGGGTAAGACACATCCTCACCTTTAACATCCTGTAAAAGGTATAGTATAGTTACAGGAGAGGTACCACAAGTTTCATTAGTACAGTGCTCTTATACCAATTTTAATATTCTAAAAGTAAATATGCAAAGCCTGCAATAGCAATGATCATAAGGTGTTGGAGAAACGAGAAAGGATGAATAGCAAAGCCTGAAAGTGAACAGAGAGAGCTGAGTTAGTTGAGAAGTTAAACGTGATCGACTCGGGTCTCAAGTAGTGTCTAATCCCTTAACCCCTGGAGTCCGGGAAGGGTAGACCTTGCCTCCACGTTTCTACCCTGCCGCTAGCGTCAAAATTCCTCGATTTGCCCTATATTCACAACGCTCACACTCTTAACCTATATAGTGTACTGACTTCAAAATTGTTCCATCATTACCTTCAACTCTTCCTCTTTCCAATGGTACCATCGGGAGGGCTGTACGATGAATAGTTGTGGAGATAGGGCGAGTTGAAGTGAACCATGTTTGTGCGCGAGACAGCGGTGTGTCCGTGTGTATGCGTGAGAGCGGTGTGACTACGGCATGACGAGTTCAGTTTCCCGCCCAAGTCTGTTGTCAACTCACTCGTATTACTACTATTATGTATCGTATGTCATGATTTCAACACTAAAAATAGTATGAACACTTGTAGGAATATATCATCGTGTATGTGGAATAACAGAGACACATGTGAAAGGATGGGGTTTGGAAGAGAGTGGGGATGGAGGGAAGAGTGTGTTGTGGGAAGGAATGGAAGGAGGTGTAGCATGGACAGGTATGGATGAAAAGAGTAAAGGGAGGGGAAAAGAAGGATGTGCATTGTTGGTGTCTGGGAGGGTGTGGAAAGGAATAGATGGACATGGAAGGAAGGGTACAAGAATAGTATGGATGACTGGAAAGATTGGGATTGTGAAGTATGCTTGGGTCTGCGCATATGCTCCGGTAAATGCGCAGACCAAAGTAGGAAAGGAGAATATGAGAGAGTTCTGGAATGATTTGATTGACTGCCTGAGGGTATTTGAGAGTGGGAGGAGGATAGTGATGATAGGAGACATGAATGGGAGAGTAGGGAATGAGAAAAGAGGAAGTGTAGTAGGCAAGTGGGGTGTGAATGGAATAAATGAGAATGGTGAGTGCCTGGTGGATCTGTGTGCCGAGGCGGGGTTGTTCCTCGCCAACACCTGCTTCGAGCACAAACTGATCCACAGGTACACTTGGAAGAGGAGAGATGAAAGAGGTGAGCAGATGAGTCTGATTGATTATGTAGCTGTGGATGAAAGACTGAGAAAAGATGTGTTGGATGCAAGAGTGGTAAGAGGCATGTTCCAGTGCTCTGACCACTATGCGGTGTTGGCGAGAATTAGGGTCCGGGCAAAGTGGGAGTATGGTAGGAAGGATAGAGGGGGGAATGAAAGGGAGGTAGCAAATGGAAGATTGAATGATGTTGAGTACGGAGAGGTTTATAAGAGGAGGGTGGGTGAGATGCTGGAGGATGCAAGGCTGAGTATGGGGGAGGGAGTGGGAGTGAATGATGCGTATGAGATGTTCAAGAATATAGTGATGAAGACAGCAGCAGGGGTTGTGGGTTATAAGGCACAGAAGAGGGGCAAGAAAGGGAGTGCATGGTGGACGGAAGAAATGAAAGATGCTGTAGATGAGAAAAGGAAAGCATATAGGAGAACATTGCAAAGGAATGTGTCTGAAGAAGTGAGAGAGAGATGGAAGAGAGATTATAATGCATGTAAGAGACAAGTGAAGAGGATGGTGAGTGAGAGTAAAAGGAGAGTGGATGAGGAATTTGGTAGGAAACTAAGTGAAAAGTTTAGAGAGAACAAGAAATTATTTTGGAAGGAGGTAAAAAAAGAGAGAGAAGGAAAGTCTGGTAGCGTGAGAATGAAGAGAGAGGATGGAGTTACGGTGAGTAGAAGTGAGGAAGTGAGAGAAGTGTGGAAGAGGCATTTTGATCGTTTGATGAATGAAGGGACGGGAGGGGAGGCAGTGGTGACATGCATGGGGATGGAGGCAGGTAGTAGAAGACAGGATGCTCAGGGAGAATTAGGAAGGGAAGAGATTAGGAAAGCAATAGGCAAGTTGAAGATGGGAAAGGCACCGGGGGTAGATGGGATAACTGCTGAAATGTTAAAGTATGGGGGGGAGGTAGTGGTGGAGTGGTTGTTGCTTATATGTACATTGGCTTGGAGGCAGGGAGAGGTGCCAGAGGATTGGAGGAGGGCTAGTATTGTACCGTTGTATAAGGGGAAGGGGAGTAAGGAGGAATGTGGTAGTTATAGGGGAATAAGCCTTCTTAGTGTACCGGGGAAGGTGTATGGAAAGGTTCTAACTGAGAGACTGATGGAAGTGACAGGGAATAAAGTTGGTGAGGAACAGGGAGGGTTCAGAAAGGGTAGAGGATGTGTGGACCAGATATTTGCGCTAAAATCGATAGTGGAGAAATATATAGGGAAGGGTAAGAAGTTGTATGCTGCCTTCATGGACTTGGAGAAGGCATACGATAGGGTTGATAGGAGAGCTATGTCAGAGGTGTTGAGAATATATGGTGTTGGGGGATCTCTACTGAAAGGTATTGAGGCTTTTTATGCAGATGCAAAAGCATGTGTGCGGGTAGAGGGTGATCTGAGTGAGAGTTTTAATATTAGTGTAGGGCTGAGACAGGGATGTGTTATGTCACCATGGTTGTTCAATATATATATGGATGGGTGTATGAGAGAGATGAAAGCCAAAGTGAATGGTCTGGGGGTGAAGTTGAGGCTGAATGAAGTAAATTGGTCCTTGGCGGCAAGTTTGTTTGCAGATGACACTGTGCTGATGGCTGAGAGTGAAAGGGAGTTGCAGAGAGTGGTGGACGAATTTCAGTCTGTATGTAAGCGAAGGAAACTGAAGGTGAATGTGGGTAAAAGTAAAGTGATGGTGTTTGAGAGAGCAGAAACTGAAGTGATTGACTTTGCTACACCTTACAGAGTGGAAGTACCAACTGGGACGAAGTGTGAGATAACCCTAAGGGGTGAGAGGATGGAGGAAGTGAAGGAGTTTAAGTACCTGGGGACAGTTATGTGTAAACATGGAAGTATGGAAGGAGAAATTAGGGAGAGAGCAGTGAAGGGTAGACAGGTCATAGGATCACTGGGGATGATAATGAAGGGTAGAAGTGTGAGTATGGAAGTGAAAAGGGGACTAAGGAACAGTATAATCTTGCCAACACTGACGTATGCGTCAGAGACCTGGACATGGAGTAGGGCTCATCAGTCAAGAATAGGTGCTGTGGAAATGAGTTATCTGAGAGGTGCATGTGGACTGACAATGTGGGATGGAGAAAGTAATGAGAGTGTGTATAAGAGATGTGGTATGAGTGAGAAGGCAATTGGTATTGAGTGTGGAGTGGTTGAGAGAGTGAAACGTAATACTTTGAGGTGGTTTGGACATGTAGAGAGAATGCAAGGTGAGGAGTTTGTAAAGAAGGTGTATGGAAGTGAAGTGGAGGGATGTGGTGTGAGAGGCAGACCACCAGTAAGATGGCAGAACAGAGTGGAAGAGTATGTGAAGGAGAGAAACGTGAGGGGGAGGGGAGGGCTGGACCAAGTAAGGAGGGAGTGTTGGAACAGGGAAGACTGGAGACTTTTCTGCCGTGGCCACCCCCTTCGGGGGAGTTCCCGGAGGGAACGAGGCGTCAGAGCTATAGATAGATAGATAGAACTGTCACTTAGAAAATGATAAACAAACCGACTTGTACCGTAGGAAACACGTATATTTACTATCGATTGTGCCTGTATGGGCGTGTTTTGTGGTGTTATTTTCTTATTACTACCCCATTATATATCGTCTGTCATGATCTATACACTAAATAATAATTTGTAACCTTGTAGGAATATCATGGTGTCACTAACGTACATATATTCACTACGGTATTGTCTTACGATCGTTAGAGCACAAATTCGGACAAGGGCAAATACTTAAAAATCGCCCAGCCATCGTGGGCTCCCAGAATCGACTGAGTGGGTAGCGGATCGATATTGTGAGTGTATTTTCTCGCCCAACGACAAGAAAAACTAGCCGTACAGGGCGCGAAATAGCGCTAAATCGCTGTGACGGTAGGTGCAGTTGCCCGGTTCCTTACGTAAGACGGTCTATCACGTCAACCGGCCTTTAGGGGTTAAGGTGGTAGTTCTTTTATGGTACATTGGAGTGCCCTGATTCCTCCAAAGTATGCTAGGAAACAGGACCAGAAGAGCAAAATTAATGGCATTCTGTTGCTTGAAATAGTGTGGAGGATTCAGTTGCTCCAGATTTACCAACACAAAACTTCCCCTTTAAATAATGGCTGCAAACACCATACAGTACCTGAGCCTTTTGTGTAGGTGGTGGTGTGGATGAGTCTAGGTGAGTCTGGGGTTGATGTAACACAGGTGGTGGGTCATCAGGGTTGTCACTACCACCACCATCAGCCTCCATGTCAGCCACTTCATCTGTGCATAGTCAGTCGGTATAAAACATGTACGGTATATCTTGCTCCCCTCCATCTCTGTACAATCTTCCCCAAATCTATCAATACCCTATAATCGAAAAGGAATGGAAATAGTGAATAATTGTGATGAAGAGATGTTATGATAGAATGAATGTCAAACGCTTCATTAGCTTTGCACAAAATCACATTCTTCATGAAACTTTATATCTTTTTTTTTTTTTTTAGCCTCTACTTGCTGCACCTTTCTAGTTTGAAGATAACATTATCTTTTCAGCATTATACTAGAACATCTATTTAAGGTACTGGGTTGCTCTCCTTTTGGTGTGAATGATGCATATAGTCAAACAAAGGATTGTAAATAAAAGTAGAATAAATAAATTTGTGTTACCTGGTTGGTTTCTATGCCCTGAGAGTCCAGCCACAAGGAGGGATGAAGGAGAGTGTGGAGGAGGGTGAATGGGGCTGGCTGGGATATCTTGGTGGGAGGGTGTGGCTAGGGTCAGCAGAACACTGGCCATGGAGGCACTAACTGCTGTTGGCTGTTCAACACTTTCCTGTAATACCACAAACCTTTTATGAGATCAGCACAACAAACTATCCATCACAACACTACAGTACTTCAATACAGTACAATATAGCAAATTATTCAGTCATAACTCTTGAGCAACACAACTGCATCCACTTTGTTGATGTCTTTCTTCCTTCTGGTTGAGCCCTATTATGAGACTGGCCATGGTAGAAGCCATATTTAGTGAGACTTATTATGTTGAGGTAGCTGACCCATTGTCATGAGGCCACTCCTGTCCTTGTTCCAAAGGAAACCAGATGATGGAGAAGCTATACTTAAACACCAGGGGAAGTTTTGTATACCGGTACTGTGTATTGATGTGACGAAAGGTACAACATTCTTAAGCTTAAGTATAATTAGTAAAGGTGATTAATATTCATGTATTACTGCTATAATGTAAAAATACTTGAGGACTTCAAAAATGCAGTTGACTGCTTAATACTATAGTCAGTAGAGTGAAAGTATATGAAAGAAATACCTACTCTGGTATGAGGAAGGACTGGAGGTGAAGCTGAAATGGGCCCTGCCTGAGGTAAGGAGCTCACTAGTAACATAGAGCCACTAGCAGTACCCTGAGAACCATTCCCAGGGCTATCTAGGACCAATGTAGAGGTGTTGTTTGTACACCCAGGATGTGATGTCACTCCCACTATCCCCTGTTCTGCTGTAGTGAAACTGGTCAGGGGTCCATCTTCTAAAGGCAACACCAATTGCTGCCTCCTACTACTGGAAGGGACAGTCACCACACAAACAGGTTCTCTTTCACTGTTGTTGCTGCTTTGTATGAAACTCTGTCCCTCTTTCCTGTCTTCTTTGGAGGATAGAGCAGTGGGGTTTTGGGCTGAGGTTGTGGGATGATGCGGCACAGCTGATGAACTGTGTACTTGAGGTGGTGGGTTGAGTGACAGATAGTCTGTCATGGTGATCACAGTCTGTTTGTCATGATATTTACTAGGATCTTGAAGTGTGGTGTGGGGTAAGAGAGAAAGAGTTGGAGGGAGGACAGTACCACCACCACCACTGCTGCCACTGGGACACTGAAGAACAACTCCAGTAGGTGCTACTGGCTGCTGGGTTAAAACTAATGGCACTTGTTGCACAGAGCCTCCTGCTACTGACCCAACCTGCATCAGTGGTTGTGAGTGGAGAACTGGTACTCCAACATGTTGACTGGTACTGCCAACATGGAGTGAGAGTGGAGGATGAGGGTTCAGGTAAGTGGAACCATCCCCATTTATAGGCAGTATAGAGTGTGGCTGAGGAATAGCCACAGTGTTCTCTCCCTGTCCTCCATATCCTAGTACACAGAGGGAGCATTGGTAGAAGACACGGTGGTTGGCGGCCACATGCTGGTCCAGGTGTGTCTGTGAACACACAAATGCTCCACAAGGTCCACACTGCAGTCCAGCCTCTGTATCTGTTCCACACTGAGCACATGCTACCCTTACCACACCTTGCACCACACTGTCCTGTATGGCCACACTCTGCAACACACCCTCCCTCACCAGGCCTTCCTTCACTGACACACCTTCCAATACACCTTGAGCTGAGACTACATTGTCCTGAGTCTTGTAAACCACTTTGTTTCTGGTTGAGTTAAGTGTTGGGAGTGCAGGCATGGGTGCAAGGGGTGGGAGGGTGAGTGTGCGTCCCGTGCTGGACCCATGAGACTGCATTGTATCCAAGTTTACCCTATCATTGGTTCCTACTACAGTAGGTTCATCAGGGTCATCCAAGTCTCTGGTGGTGGCAGAGGCATTGGTGCCACTACAACTCTGAGGAGGAGGATTCTTGAGTCCATTACATGTAGAGGCAAGAACTTGCTCCACTTTGCTGCGCTCTGCCTCACAAACTCTCTCCACTGCTGCTCGTAGTGACTCACTCACTCCACTGCTCCCCAATTCTGGCACCACATACACCTGTCCAGATAAAAGTACTGTAGTACGGTAATAGTCATTCACACTTCATCTACTATTTTTATATATACAGTATAAAGGAATGAAGTATTAGTAAATTAACAGTACTTATTTCTTCAACACTTTTGAATATAACCTTAAAGTTGAGTATTTTCACTTCCTTTCCATTTTTTCTTGCATCAACAGGAATCAGTGGTATGAACACCTCTGAAAAGTAAACCTTACAGCTACCTTCAGAATATTCCCGGAGCGGTGAAATAACTGAAGTGCTATTGCATTACTGAACTCCTCATAGAATAGTGTAAATTTTGAAGGGAGTGCAACATTTAATGGATCATAACTCTTATTGCTACCGGTAGCTAAAAATCACACCCAAAGCTGAGATGTATGATGATGAGTTTGTGGCATTCCCTAAATGGCAAGTGAGTTGGACATACAAAAGGGTGGATGAATGAATTGACAATGATGGTAAGATACAGTCAGGCAGATAGACAAACTGAAGCATAACCAATCACACAGACATGCAAACTGGGGAAGAGCGTACTTCATGTCTGGTCTTGCGAGTGGCGGGATTGATGCGGTGAAAGTTGAGGTTGTGTTGCTTGCTCAGGTGGTTCCGTAGGTCCTGGGAGTAGGCATAGCTCTGGCCGCACATCCCACACACCTGTATCATATATTACTCAATATCCACACACAGTACAAGTGATTTGTGAACCTGTACAACTGTAATTACTGCATGTCTATGAAGAAGCCATATTAGATATCATAGCTATAACAATCATAGTAACAAAAAGGATCCCAAGCAGTTGTGAAACAATTGAAATAAGGGTTGAACTGAAAAGTTATTTGTTGTGATTAACACAGTACCTGTATATGACAATAACTGATACAGCAGACAAAGAATTATTAATATGTACTGTACTATAATTATTATTCTATACAAAGATATTTCCTCAAGGTAAGTTATTCACAGCAGGTCATATGTGACCTTTTTCACAACAGCAGCTTCAAATGTGCGGAGTGTTTAGTTGTACAGTACAGTATACATAAACTGGAAATACCCATCAACTGATACATTTGTTTTGTTACTGCATCATCTTTGCTACCTTACTCAATGAAAGTACTGTATTGATTTATTGGTAACATCAGTGCCATTTCCTTTAAATATATCACATAACAAAAAGTACCCAGCGCTTGAGATGATGGTGGACCATTAGTCTGTGACGGAGCAGGTTGGTCTTATCTCCAAAGGTCTTGCCACATTCCACACAGGCCTCACGCTGTGTCTCATGGATCATCCGTTGGTGGGCTCGGCATTGCTAAAAGGGGGGACACCAAGATATAAAATTATTACTCTCTAGCCTAACGACTAAGAAGTAGATTATTAGGCAAGGGTTAACAGAACAATACACTTTCTTTCTCTTCATTGTTTTTAACCAGCCTAAATCCATGTTAAATCTCCTCTCTATCTCCTTCTCAGGTGGAACATAACCTATCAATAATGCTGACTTTACTGTAGTTATTTTTATCCAATCAATGATTTATTGATTCAGAACTGCAATGTAAATATAGTATATATCACAAATATGGTGTTACAGTATTGTATATCTTTCTGTAGCTGATGGCAAATTATCACAACTGATATCATAAAGACTAAGGGTGACTGATTGAAGCTTGTTCCTCTGTTATTAGATATCACTCTTAGACAATAGGGAAATAAAACAATGGAATTGTACTCTAGGTTACAGAAGAAAAGCTGTCTACAATATGGCCTTGATAAAACACAAACTCAATTCACTTAGTCTATAAGGTATTACAAACCTGGAAGCGTTTGAAAGGCTTGCCACATGTCTCACACTGGTAAGGTCTCTCCCCAGTGTGAACTCGTCTGTGGATAGCAAGCTGACTCTTGTATGCAAACTGCTGGGGACACTCTGGACATGACAGCCTGTGGAGACACACACAGTTTGCAATTTGTTTCTTATTTTCTTACAGTATTCCTTTTGCCCTGAGAGAGATTTTCAAGTCAATAAGCACATGTGCATGAACATTTGTAGGCATGTGCAATGATTCACAAATGGATGCACACATGCAATTAGGTTTGCACATTTGTGTAGAGATAAACACAAAGAAGTATCCCAATTATTACAATAACCATAGTAACAGTTATGGCCTTCTATAATGCTGCATTATCCTAAACTCTGCTACTTCTAATTTCATTTATGGCTACAAATAACTTTATCCACAAATGATGCAAACTAGCAGTGACTGAATCATGCATTCAGAACTCTACAAACATGGCTCATGATAGCAATACAATCTATTCAGTATAAGAATACACCAAATTACAGTAGTATGGTACATTTTGTACACAAATTCAATAGTAACAGTGAGGTGTACTATGATGCTTGGAGAAATTAGCAGTGTGGATTTCTTTTATCAAATTTAACCCTTCATCTATGGCTTGCATACACTTATATGCTTATAGTTTTTCAATGAAAATAAAAATACATAGGGATGATCATTCTGTACATAAACCATTATCATCAACTCCAATGCTTCAAAAAGTACCGTACAGTACTGTACTGTATTTACAATCACCAGAATTGTACACAACTGGAAAAAAACCCACAATGATAGGAAAATCTCTAACCTGGTGGCATGAGTAGGGTCATGAGTACGGGTGTGTGTGTTGAGGGTACGGGCAGAGGGGAAGGTCTGGGAGCAGGTAGGGCAAGTGAAGATGCGTCGGTGTACAGCCAGGTGACGCTGCAAGCTGCGGGGTCGGACAAACTTGCGGCCACACTCACTACACCAAAGTCCGCCGCTCCTCTCACCATGAGACACCAAATGGCTAAAGGGGCATCAAGGTGGAGGTAGGAAGAGGGAAACTGTATTATCAACATGGCTACAATGGAGGATAAAATGCATGACAATTCTACATGCAAGATATAAAATGGAGATAACACAAAAGTGATGTTTACAACAGAAAAAAGTATAGGCCTCATTATCTAGCCAACGACTGTCTTAGATACAACCCTAACACAGGTGAGGGAATCATACATACATATCTAGGTGAGTCTTGGAGGTGAAGTGGCGGTCACACATGGGGCAGGGAAAGACCTTTGACTCTGCATTGATCTGTGTAGAAAAGGAGTGATGTGTGAGTGAGAAAATGGAGGAGGAATAATGTACGAGTGAGAGAGTGGAAAAGGAATAATGTGTGAGTGAGAGAGTGGAAAAGGAATGATGTGTGAGTGAGTGAATGGAGGAGGGGCTGAAATTTCTGTGGGTTTGAGAGAGGAAGTGAATGTGAGCGTGGGCTATTTCACTGGGTATGTTAAATATTGTCTCAACCCTTAACATAGTGCCCATGTGTGTGACTCAACAGAAACACATACATATAATCAGACAAACAGAAATGTCAATATCATTATTATTTTTCAAGAACTATCCATGATAAACCTTCTGTGTCAAACTAAATTTGTGACAGAAAGGGACACATATACAATCAGACAAACAGAAATGTCAATATTAATTTGTTTTTGTTTTTTACTCCACAAGAACCAGCCACAGTAAACCCTTCAGTGGAAAACCAACCTTGTGAACCCGTGCCATATGTTCGGTGAGGTGGTGTCGTGTGCGAACCCGCCGCTGACACACCTGGCACTCGTATCGTCCTCTTGAACGGTTGTGTGTGCCCTGATGGCGGCTCAGCGCTGACTCAGACCCGCACACTTTACCGCACTCCACACACTGATGCTCCCAATCAGCTGTGAGGGGTTGTCATGAGGCTATACTGTACTAACTTATACAAACCAAATCATTCCACACACCTTACTGTACTTAACATACTGGTGCTCCCAATCTGCAGTGAGGCTACACTTGAGATACCGTAACACAAACTGGCTTATACTAACCAATTCATTCCACACTTTAGTCCTCACTGAACCTCCTAACAACTATTTTCCAAGGCTCTTGTGATCCATTACTTTTAACACCAAATCTTGTAATGGTCAAAAGTTCTATGTTATATAAAAAAAATCATATATTAAATTCGTGTTTTACCACGAGGTTCCTTTATTCCATGATTACTATTTGATGTATCTATATTCAGATGCCATAATTCCTGAGTACCGATATATTACAACATATGATAAGTGTTATTAGTGTCCTGAATGTACCAAGATTAAGATACAATATATACCTGTGTGTTGCTGCTCTGTGGTACCCTGTGATGCATCCTGTGTGCTGTGGACTGTCATGTGTCGCTTCAGCTGCTTCACACTCAGGAAGGACTTCTCACACTTTATACAGATTACTGTCTGAAAATTTCACAAAATATGCAATCTTTTAAAAAAAATCACTTCATTGTACCTACTTCTATTTTCAAGAGGTTTAATAATTGATTTTTTGTGTAATTTAATTAAATGTGAATAACTGATTTCCAGTAAACTATTAATGATGGCTATAGAATTATTTTATATTATACTATACAGGTACAGTATTAGGAACCATGAGATAATAAACTGGTGCTGCAAATAAATCAGAGTATAGTATTATCAACTATAGTAGTGCAGCAATAAAGCAAAAAACTGAGGCCTGGTATCTATATTTGCTCAAGTTACTGCATCAGGAAACAACGTTATAGTCTTGTCTGTGATTGTATAACAGTTTGAACTCAGACATTGTACAGTAACTAAATTGATACAATAGGCATAGTCTTACCAGTAACTAAAATGATACAATAGGCATAGTCTTACCAGTAACTAAAATGATACAATAGGCACAGTCTTACCTGATTATGTCCAGCCTTGTGAGTGGCCAGTTCCTGTGGTGAAGGGAGGTATACATTACAGAGTCCACAGCGGTAAGGGCCAGGCTGCTGTTCTAGTGCCTTCAGTAGTAGCTGTACCTTGCCTGTAACACCTTTCTCCATTTTGTTATGTTTTCCTTCCTCCTCTTCCTTCTCCACCTTCACCACAGCCTCCACCAGGTTCTGCATGATGCCTTTACATACTTCACTGTTGTTGTCCTCATTGGTGTCAGATGGCCAGAGGTTCAGCTCATTCCCATCTTTTGATGTGGAAAGTTTCAGCAGCTGGCTCCTATAGCTTGAACTACTGATACCCGTGTTCTCTATAGTCTGGTGTGAAGGAGAAGGGGTTGTCAAGGCAGAGTAATTGATTAGCAATTTATCCAACCTACAATCTTTGGCATCCTCTATGCTAGCAAGATCAGTCAAGTGAGGGTGTGACTGGGAATGATGTTGTAACAGGTGAGCAACGAGCCAGCTTTCATCTTGAGCAGTGTGGTGGCAGGCAGAGACAGGGCACGAGTGAGGAGTGTGACGTCGCTTGTGGACGGTGAGTGTGGTGGGATGAGAGAAAGACGCACCACACAATACACACGAGTGAGGCTGAAGGAGGCTGAGGTGTTCCTGGACGTGTGCTGCCAGCTGGTGGTATGATCGGAACTTTTGAGAACAGGTGGGGCAAGGGAGAGTGAGTGGGTGCTTACGAAGGTGGGCACGGCATTCAGCAGGCGTGGCAAGCTGGGCACCACACACCTCACATGCCACACTGGGGTTTTTGATGCTATGGTGGACCCTCAAGTGCCACTCCAGCTGTCTCTCACTCCAACACTCTTGCTGACACAGGAAACACTGTTAAAAAAAATAAACGGTTAAAAAATGTTAACAGGATAGAATATTTATTGGAAATCAATATGAGCGAGACAGTTCTGACATAGCTATCAAAATATGTCAGCCTATGAAGGGAAGAAATATTTGAGACTATAATTCCTGTACAGTGTGACAAAAGGTTTGAGAATTCAGGAGAGTAACCAGCAGAAGACAGGAAGCAGTGATGAGATTCAGAAGTGATTAAAATGCTCAAAATCAATAAACAGTACCCAGCTTTGTCAGTAGTGCTTGCTTTCAACAATGTAATATGGTACCCTACCAGATTAAACTTTCAACAATAAAAGTCCATTACCACAAGAGGTCAGTGCAATCATTTGGCTTGTGGTACAATGTGCCCTATGCAAGAATATCCATGGTGTTGACAATGACGTGGTACCGGGATGACGGCTTTGTTGTTTGTCCATGGTACCATTGTATCTGTACCACACCATTGTAATATGCACCATGATTGTCCTTGAATATGGATCAATATCTCATTGGTTTTTATCATATATAGCCTACATAAATAATAAACTATAAGCCCAATATGAGTCCCCACACAAGCCATATTAGTGCTAAAGAAATCACCTCTGTAAGTAAGAAGCATGACTTTTCTTGCTGGCTGTATCAGTAGAATTCACAAAGGCTACAAAACATATAAAATGAAACTCACTTTGTATGATCTGATGTCCGTCTGGTTATGGGTGACAACAAGGTGATGTCTGAGTGTAAGCAGTGAAGGCATGGTGTTAGAGCAGAGGTGACAGCGTAGACAGTCACTCCCACTTTGTTCCTCCCCTTCCCCTTCCCCACTCTTCACCTTTTGTGGTGCTGGTGCATATATTGTTGCATGGGTAACCTTCATGTCATTTTCTCCACTCACTTCACTTACTGTAGGGACTGTCTTTGGTTTTCTTTGCCTGCCAGATGAAGTGTCATCATGACACTCCAAGCTGTCTTGCTGTGAGGTGGCTGTGGTATCAAAATCAATGTGGCTGACTAAAGAGATTTGAGGTAACCCAGATGACTGTGATACTTCTGGTGTGCTACAAGGAGGAAGTGTTCCAGCATTCTCAATTATGCCAGCTGAAGATAAAATAATGGAAGATGGGTCACATCGCTGATTTGATATTTCTGACACTGACGGCAGCTTGAGTACACTATCCTCCTTCACAGAAATTATACTTTCATATTTGGAGGTGGTAGCACTGGAGGCTGAATCAGAAGTAGTGATGTGAGTACCGAGGGAGTCATTCATTAGTAATTGGTTGTCATTAACACTCATTATGATCATTTCCTTTTCAGAGATAGGAAAACATTGGAACAGAACTCCTTCTTCACTTACTAAGAATGGTACAGAATTCAGTAATTCCATTTTGGCCTCTTTTGGCTCAGCACTATCCTCTGTGCCCTCAGGCAGGGTATCTATCTTGAGACGACCTTGAGGTGATTCTGGAGACTCAGAAATCTCCTGGCAGTCAGGATCAAGACCTGTCTGGTGTGTCTGGGCATCAAAGCCAGCAGACCCCATGCCTGTTGGCTCCAAAATGGGTATTCTCTCAGTCAGATCTATGTTGGTGGCTGGGATGTGTGTGTGGTGTGCCTCATCACCATCATCAATACCAAATATAGGAACTCCATCAAGGTACCTGTCAGGTTGAGTCAAGACAGACTCACAGAGCTCTGAGTGCAGGAGGGCAGTGCCATGTCCAGTGTCACCTGCCTGGGAGCTGCAAGACACCAGACTACCAGACATGGTGGTGGTGTTGTGTGGAGAGGACTCAACATTACAGCTGAGATCCCTTGGTGTTGGGTTCTGCTCAAGGTGCAGCTCTTTTGTCTTCACTTCCATCATAGCTCTCTCATTGCTAACACAGCAGATTCAACACAGAAACTATCATTCTTGTTGTTTATGAATCCCATACCACCTGAAAAAAAATAACATTAATATCCAGTAGAAAATAATATACCAGTACTATACATATCTATAGGGTACGGTATCTACAGTTATAATACATTGAATTTAATTATACTTATCCATTGGGAGGTTCCAGTACTTATTTGGACACCTTGCTAATCTTTTCGGTAATTCTGCATAAGATGTCCACCTGGATTTTTCCCACAGTTTATACATTTTCATGCCTATTTTTACTTGTTCTATTGATTGTTGCCCATAATATTGTGAGGAGATAACTTTTTTTACCCTGACTTGACCTGACCTGATCTAACTACACCAGGACCAAGACAGACTACCGGGACCTAACCTGGGCAGACTACCGGGACCTAACCTGGGCAAACAACTGGGACCTAACCTGGGCAGACTACTGGGACCTAACCTGGGCAGACTACAGGGACCTAACCTGGGCAGACTACAGGGACCTAACCTGGGCAGACTACAGGGACCTAACCTGGGCAAACTACTGGGACCTAACCTGGGCAGACTACTGGGACCTAACCTGGGCAGACTACTGGGACCTAACCTGGGCAGACTACCGGGACCTAACCTGGGCAGACTACTGGGACCTAACCTGGGCAGACTACAGGGACTGTCCAATGTTTACAATGGCAGGAAAACACTGAACTTAGAATCTGGACAGCTGAAATTTTAGATATGCTATTATACCAAAAATTAGCACAACCTCCTCTTAAATTCATTACACATGAACATATTACATTGTCCCCTTGTGAAATATACACAAATTGTAAATATTGGCCAGTGAAATTGCCACGTAGACCTTTTATGCAGATATAACATATTTTCTTTGGATACCTAATGTTAATCTATTTATCTATCTATCATTTAAGTTAGTTAATTTTTTACAAGGCATTATAATTTTACCATTAACTTCCCCAATACCAAATTATTATTATTATTATTATCTTACCTGGTACAAAATAAAGTAAAGGGGATTTCTCATTATGATAATATCAATTAATAACTCGAATTAATTACTCCCTCTGATATTATTATACCATGAGTGTCCTGTTACTATTTATTTGTTATTATTTGTTATTCATATCTTTATTAATGTTATTTATTTATTTATTATGTTATCTTTATCAATGTTATTTACTTATTCATTATTATGTTATCTAGTTAGCTCCCAATCAAAATATACTGAGAAATAAAAGCTCTTGAGTGAATATTTACGTCAAATCTAAACAATAATAAAACCACCATAGAGGAATAATGTTGATGTTGTTGTTGTTGGTGTGTAGCCTTTGCAACGGTGCTCTCTTCAATAATACCTTCCTTTGCAAACAGAGAAATTTATCTGTTTTAGGGAATTTTGAAGTCTACACAGGATGGAAATTATATAAAAGATGGTTCAAGAGTAAACGGGGACATTTCTACCTGATGAAAATAGGTTACTGTACCAAGAAAAAGAATTATTTACTGTCATCTCTCTTTTGTTTAATTTAATGGTGTGTCTTCATTAGTCAACAAGTCAGGTTCACAAAACGCTACGTGGTTAGGGAGAATCATAATGAACCAAAAGACAAGTGTGGTTGGTTGGGAAGGATCATAACAAATCAAAAGACAATTAACTGTACGGTACGTGGTTGGGGAGGATCATAACGAACCAAAAGACAAGTGTGGTTGGTTGGGAAGAATCACAACAAACCCAAACCACTTAACTATAATAGTTTATATTTTACTATCATAGCTTGGGTCACCTGCTGACTAGAAGGATTGAAATTAGGTGTTGCAACAGCAAAGTCATATAGCACCAGAAAAAAGGTGATAGAGAAGTGAGACAGCAAACAGGAAGGAAATAGAAAGAAAAGAGGGATATTTGAAGAAATAAAAAGCTATATTATAGTGTCTGGGGCCAAAGGGGCGCCCAAACCCTTAAAGTATTGCCCACATTATTAATACACCTACGGGCTGTCTACAGTAACACAAACCAAACATTATATTTTCTGAAAGAAACAATAAAATTATATTATTGACTGACTGATAAGAAAACAGTGTGGTAATGAAAAATATTAACATTAATATGGAGCTAAAAAAGCTGAATACAGTTATAGCTGAATTAAATAATAATATAGAGCAATGATATTATACAGCTAAAATAATATACAATGAAGGTATATTACCTTCAGCTATACAGCTAGGAAAATTAACTGTTAAAATATCCAGCTATGGTAATATACAGTTTAGATAATAAACAATTAAAATAATATACATTATTATAAAATACTAAACTCTATCCCATCCTAGCTTGCAATTGGAGCCTAGGTGTATTTTTAATGCTCGCCTCTGATTGGTCAATATCTCCAGGCAACCTTCGTTCACGCTTACCTTCCCATACCAAAACATTGCATTTCTCAGATGTACACTTTTTTGTTTTTTCTTGATGCCTCACTTATTTCGCTTAATATCTACTTGGTACTTTGGTAACCCGACAGATTAATGATAGAGGATTACTTTTATCATGAATTTTTTTTCTATATCATTAAAAATAAACGATAAAATACGAGTTGAAGTGAAACCAGCAGTTAAAAATGTTTATACTCAAGAGACGTTATTACTGCCTACTAACATCAGGCGAAACCGACCCACAGTCAACCAAGACCCCTGTAGCTGTAGGTAATAGTTAGGTATCCCTGTCAGACTATCAGAAAACTCAGCTAACCCAGAACCAGACCTCCCTATCAGACTCTCCACCACCACCAGGCTGTAACAACCAACAACGTGGGTCAAACCACCGGTGACAAACAATCAACCAGGTGGGACCGCTATTGTTGTCGACATTATTATTTATTATTATTATTATTTATTATTGCTGTCGACATTATTATTTATTATTATTATTATTTATTATTGCTGTCGACATTATTATTTATTATTATTATTATTATTATTATTGATTATTGCTGTCCACATTATTATTTATTATTATTATTATTTATTATTGCTGTCGGCATTATTATTTATTATTATTATTATTTATTATTGCTGTAGACATTATTATTTATTATTATTATTATTTATTATTGCTATCGGCATTATTATTTATTATTATTATTATTTATTATTGCTGTCGTCATTATTATTATTTATTATTGCTCTCGACATTATTATTTATTATTATTATTATTATTATTATTATTTTTGTCGACATTATTATTATTATAATTATTTTTGTCTATATTATTATTATTATTATTGTCGAAATTATTATTATTATTATTATTATTATTATTATTATTATTATTTTTGTCGACATTATTATTATTATTATTATTATTTTTGTCGACATCATTATTAATATTATTATTATTGTTGTCGACATTATTTTTTTTTTCGGCATTATTATTATTATTATTATTATTATTATTATTATTATTATTGTCGACATTATTTTTTTTTTTCGGCATTATTATTATTATTATTATTATTATTATTATTATTATTATTATTATTATTATTGTTGTTGTCGACATTATTATTATTATTATTATTATTATGATTATTGTCGATATTATTATTATAATTACAATTATTATTATTGTTGTCGACATTATTATTATAATAATAATTATTATTATTATTGTCGACATTATTATTATTATTATTGTCGACATTATTATTGTCGACATTATTATTATTATTATTGTCGACATTATTATTTTCGACATTATTATTGTTGACATTATTATTGTCGACATTATTATTGTTGACATTATTATTGTCGACATTATTATTATTATTATTGTCGACATTATTATTGTCGACATTATTATTGTTGACATTATTATTGTCGACATTATTATTGTTGACATTATTATTGTCGACATTATTATTATTATTATTGTCGACATTATTATTGTCGACATTATTATTGTTGACATTATTATTGTCGACATTATTATTATTATTATTGTCGACATTATTATTGTCGACATTATTATTGTCGACATTATTATTATTATTATTATTGTCGATATTATTATTATTGTTGACATTATTATTGTCGACATTATTATTGTTGACATTATTATTATTATTATTATTGTCGACATTATTATTGTCGACATTATTATTGTTGACATTATTATTGTTGATATTATTATTGTCGACATTATTATTGTTGATATTATTATTGTTGACATTATTATTGTTGATATTATTATTGTTGACATTATTGTTGTTGACATTATTATTGTTGATATTATAATTGTTGACATTATTATTGTTGATATTATTATTGTTGACATTATTATTATTTTTCTACTCCAGCTGTTATTTTTTTTCAGGTGTTATATATTTTCAATTCTTTTTTCTTCTCAATTTTTTTTCTGTGTAATTTCTTTTCAGTTTTTTTTTTTTTTTTTTTAGTTTTTAGAGTTTTTAGGTGTAATTTCTTTTCAGGCATTATATTTTCAAGTGTTATTTTGTTTCGAGTGGAATATTTGGTTCTGTTTTCCTTTTTCAAATTAATTAATGACGTTTTTAGATATTTTACACATACAAACTACATATAAGATCCTTTTTCGTACCCAGGTAATTAACTAACTAACTAACTAACTAAAGTATTATGTAATTAATTGATGGGGAAACGTTTATTGACAACAACGATTGAGGCAAATATTGCAATTAAGTTTTAGGCCCGTCGATATATTAATTAATTAAAGATGATTACATTAAAATTTTAGCACCATATTTATTATATTCTTTCAAAAACAGATTCAGTATAAATGAAATTAAAATAATATTATGTACTTAGTTAGTTGTACTTGAAACATATATACAAACTAAACTAACAACTCCATAAAAATGTCCTTCGACTAACTATATACCCCGTTCAAAACGTTTGTTCCTTTTGGCCTCTTATGCTTAGATAGATAGAAATAAATAGATAGAGCGATAGTTAGATAGATAGATATATAAATAGAGATAGTTAGATAAATAGAAACAGCGATAGATAGAAAGATAGAAATAACTAGATAGATAGATAGAGCGATAGTTAGATATATAGATATATAAATAGAGATAGTTAGATAGATAGAAACAGCGATAGATAGAAATAGCTAGATAGATAGAGGCTATAGTGGAACACAAATTATGAACAGACTATAAATATAATCCCTTTCTAGGAAATCTGTACGTGTTTAACATTACCCTGACTGAAGAAGCAAGCAAGCAAGCAAGGACCGTAAAATATTTCCTGGAATACTATTTTGGGACATTGTATTTTAATATAGTCGTACATTTGAGAGAGAGAGAGAGAGAGAGAGAGAGCATTTGGTGTGTGTATATTGGAGCGAGTGAGTATTTTGTAAGAGGTTTTGTTTTGTGAGTAAGGTGTTCTGTTTTGTGAGTAAGGGGTTCTGTTTTGTGAGTAAGAAAAAACAACAACACACACATTGACGATTTGTTGCTTTATTATTTTATTGACATTTATTGTGAAATTACAAAGTGTTGATGATGATTTAGGGAATGGTACAATGTTGGTATATATGGAGCAAACGATTCCTTCCAAGTAACAAGCCATTATTATTATATATATTTTGTTTATCTGATTCTGTTTCTTGGTATACTTTGGAGGAATCAAGGCACTCTATATGTACCAAAAGTATATTATCTCCTTAAGCGTAGATAATGATATATATATAATAGTATATAATAGTATATATAGTATATATAATAGTATATAATAGTATATAATATTTATAATAGTATATAATAGTATATATAATAGTATATAATAGTATATAATAGTATATATAATAGTATATAATAGTATATAATATTTATAATAGTATATAATAGTATATATAATAGTATATAATAGTATATAATAGTATATATAATAGTATATAATAGTATATATATCTATTACACAATAATAAAGTTAGAATTATATCATCCTGTTGTTGTATAAGGATAATATTATTGTTATACAAAATTGTTAGATATAAGGATATAAATAGGTTTGTTTGGCAAACGATGTGTTGAGGGAGAAAATATCTGATCAGTTTATACGTCACTGATAAACTGTTTAATTATAGTGTGACACAATTGGACTTAATTAAGATGTAACAAGGCCTAAAAGTATGATAATATAAGGCCTACATGTATGAAGGTTTAGGTGTGACATAAGGCCTATATAGGTGGTGTGACAAGTTCCAGGTGTGACCAGATCTATACATGTAACAAGGCTTAGGTGTCATACAAAGATTAGCTGTGACACAATGATTAGGAGGATTAGGTGTAACAAGGTCATATAGGTGTTACAAAGACATTCGAGTGTGACATAATTTAGACTCTGTGCATCACTTATATAAAAAAAACACTGTATCCTCTTCATACTTTTAACTTACTTACAGGGGGTGACAAAAATACAGTAGTGGTCAAAATTATAAGACGTGACTCACTTATTATATTATATTAACTTAGCCGAGGTGCTCATCTCCGTTACATACATACATACATACATACATATACATTATTCTGTGAGCCTGTTTCCGGTAATAATAATAATAATAATAATAATAATAATAATAATAATAATAAAAGTCTAACTCCCTCTTAGTTCTCTGATGGAAGTAGCAATCGGAGAAAAATTGGCGGGAAAAGTGGTATACAAATTACTTCAAATTGGCGGGAAACGTGGTAGGAACTATTTTAGTTTGGCGGGAAACAGGGTATATAAATGACTTAAAATTGGCGGGAAACGGGGTAGGAATGACTTAAAATTGGCGGGAAACGGGGTAGGAATGACTTAAAATTGGCGGGAAACAGGGTAGGAATGACTTAAAATTGGCGGGAAACGGGGTATAGGAATGACTTCAAATTGGCGGGAAACGAGGTATAGGAATGACTTAAAATTGGCGGGAAACGGGGTAGGAATTATTTCAGATTGGCGGGAAACGGGGTATACTTCAGACTTCAGAACCTGGCAGAGTGATGGTGTTGTGGTGAGTGATGAAGTAAGGAGTCGAGGGGCGTCTTCCTCCTCTCCTGGGGCGCTGAAGAAGGACATGACGCCCTTACCTCCCTCGTCCCCTCCTTCTTCTGCGGCGGAGGAGGAGGGAAGGGCGGTGGGTTGGGCGGCGGCGGTGGGTTGGACGGTGGGCTTCTCAAGGGCGGTTTACTCCTGCTGGTGCTGCTGCTGTAGTAATAGTCTTCAGGGAGTTCCTTCATGCTAAAGTTTACTGGGTCGTTGGGGTTGTGGTTATAGTTGTAGTTGTTGATGTTGTTGTAAGAACCACCAGTCACGTTGTCGTAAGGTGGAGGAGGGGGAGGAGCCAACGTGTCTGCATACACACTGTAAACAAAAAAAACATAATAATAATAATAATAACAACAAGTACATGAAGGAAAACCCTTCAAAAGCTCCGGCTCTTAATGATTCAAGTGAAATGAGTGAGTGAGTGAGTGAGTGAGTTGAACCCCTTTTAAGAAATGGTCGACCCAAGAAGAAGGAGTGAGTGAGTGAGTGAATCAGTTGAACCATTTTAGAAGTTGTTGCCCCAAGAAGAAGAACAAGAACAAGAACAATAATTATGATAAGACCTTGAGCTCTCGGCTGAGGCCGGAGCTAAAAACAAATTAAGGAAAGTTTATTTTTTATTTTTTTTGACTCGTAGGTGAAGTGCAGGCGTCCCCATCACCCATGTATGCACCATTGTTAGTACGATGGTGTAGTCAGCTTCGTCGTATACCCTATGATACGATGGGGGTGGTGTGTGGTGGTGGTGGTGGTGGGGGGGGGGGGGGGTGAGGATTGGGGACATACATAAAAAAAACATCTTAAAAAATTTCATCACCTCATATGATTTGATTTTTAGATTTTTATTTCTGCAATACCTTAAAATTAAACTAAAAATATAGAAATAAATAAAGAAAAGTTTCAATATATAGAAATAGATAAAAAAAAGTTTCAAAATATAGAAATAAATAAAAAAAAAGTTTCAAAATATAGAAATAAATTAAAAAAAAATTCAAAATATAGAAATAAATAAAAAAAAGTTTAAAAATATAGAAATAAATAAAAAAAAGTTTCAAAATATAGAAATAAATAAAAAAAAAGTTTCAAAATATAAAAATAAATAAATTTTTTTCAAAATATAGAAGAAGAAATTTTTTTCAAAATATAGAAATAAATAAAAAAGTTTCAAAATATAGAAATAAATAAAAAAGTTTCAAAATATAGAAATAAATAAAAAAAGTTTCAAAATATAGAAATAAAAAAAATCAAAATATAGAAATGAATAAAAAAAAGTTTCAAAATATAGAGAAAAAAAAGTTTCAAAGTATAGAAATAAATAAAAAAAGTTTCAAAATATAAAAAAAAGTTTCAAAATATAGAAATAAATAAAAAAGTTTCAAAATATAGAAATAAATATATTTTTTTTCAAAATATAGAAAAAAAAAAGAAAGTTTCAAAATATAGAAATAAATAAATAAAAAAGTTTCAAAATATAGAAATAAATAAAAAAGTTTCAAAATATAGAAATAAATAAAAAGTTTCAAAATATAGAAATAAATAAAAAAGTTTCAAAATATAGAAATAAATAAAAAAAGTTTCAAAATATAGAAAAACAAGTTTCAAACTATGAAAAAAAGTTTCAAAATATAGAAGAAAAAAAATATATATCTATAGCTGTTTTGTTGGTGTCTGTAATATTGATTTTTTAAAGGTTTAAATATATAGTTTATTTTTGTTACATTGGAGTGCCTTGATTCCTCCAAAGTATGCCAGGAAACAGGACCATGGTGATTAACAACAACAACAACAAAAACAACTACAATAACAAAAAAAAAAAAAAAAAAAAAAACAACAACAACAACAGCAAAAACAATAACAACAACAACAGCAAAAACAATAACAACAATAACAACAAAAACAAAAACAATAATAACAACAACAATAACAACAGCAAAAACAACAAAAACTACAACAATAATAACAACAATAAAAACAATAACAACAATAACAACAAAAACAACAACAACAATAATAACAAAAAAAAAACAATAACAAAAACAACAACAACAACAATAATGGTGAATGTCCTGTTGCTTGGAATTAATACTTTGGAGGAATCAGTTTGCTCCAGATTTACCAACACTTTCTTAATTAAGGTTGTTGTTGTTGTTGTTGTTGTTGCAGGACTTTTGACGGCGACTGTACATGCTTGAATTTATTTTATTTATTTATTTATTTATTTATTTATTTATTAGGCGATATCTGACATGCATTATATTTTATTAATTTATTATTTATTATATTTATTATTTATTATTATTATTTATTATTATTATTATTTATTATTATTATTCATCTATTATCCATTATTATTTATTATTTATTATTATTATTATTATTTATTATTATTATTTATTATTTATTATTTATTATTATTATTATTTATATTTATTATTATTTATGTTTATTATTTATTATTATTATTTATTATTAATTATTAATTATCATCCCGTTTTCTTTCACTGTGTCCAGGCGATATATTTAAGGGGGTGCGGGAGTAGGGGGACAGGCTTGGGGGGGGGGGGAGTTTGGGGGGTGCGGGAATAGGGGGTCAGGCTTAGGGGGGGGGGCTAGAAAGTTCGAAATATATGATACCAATTTGATAATGCCGGAAAAAAAAATATATATATAATTATAATCTTTACACATTCACATTCAGTATAAAACTTATATTTTAACACACTAGATATATTCACATTTAATGATATTACACACAGACAGATTTTAACACCTAAAATACATTAACATTTAATTTGTATAGGAAAAAGAAAAGTGAGAGGTGAATTATATAGAAAAGTGAAGGTGAATTATATAGAAAAGTGAGAGGTGAATTATATAGGAAAGTGAAGGTGAATTATATAGGAAAGTGAAGGTGAATTATATAGAAAAGTGAAGGTGAATTATATAGGAAAGTGAAGGTGAATTATATAGAAAAGTGAAGGTGAATTATATAGGAAAGTGAAGGTGAATTATATAGGAAAGTGAAGGTGAATTATATAGGAAAGTGAAGGTGAATTATATAGGAAAGTGAAGGTGAATTATATAGGAAAGTGAAGGTGAATTATATAGGAAAGTGAAGGTGAATTATATAGGAAAGTGAAGGTGAATTATATAGAAAAGTGAAGGTGAATTATATAGGAAAGTGAGAGGTGAATTATATAGGAAAGTGAAGGTGAATTATATAGGAAAGTGAAGGTGAATTATATAGGAAAGTGTGAGGTGAATTATATAGGAAAGTGAAGGTGAATTATATAGGAAAGTGAAGGTGAATTATATAGGAAAGTGAAGGTGAATTATATAGGAAAGTGAAGGTGAATTATATAGGAAAGTGAAGGTGAATTATATAGGAAAGTGAAGGTGAATTATATAGGAAAGTGAAGGTGAATTATATAGGAAAGTGTGAGGTGAATTATATAGGAAAGTGAAGGTGAATTATATAGGAAAGTGAAGGTGAATTATATAGGAAAGTGAAGGTGAATTATATAGGAAAGTGAAGGTGAATTATATAGGAAAGTGAAGGTGAATTATATAGGAAAGTGAAGGTGAATTATATAGGAAAGTGAGAGGTGAATTATATAGGAAAGTGAAGGTGAATTATATAGGAAAGTGAAGGTGAATTATATAGGAAAGTGAAGGTGAATTATATAGGAAAGTGAAGGTGAATTATATAGGAAAGTGAAGGTGAATTATATATGAAAGTGAAGGTGAATTATATAGGAAAGTGAAGGTGAATTATATAGGAAAGTGAAGGTGAATTATATAGGAAAGTGACAGGTGAATTATATAGGAAAGTGAAGGTGAATTATATAGAAAAGTGAAGGTGAATTATATAGAAAAGTGAAGGTGAATTATATAGGAAAGTGAAGGTGAATTATATAGGAAAGTGAAGGTGAATTATATAGGAAAGTGAAGGTGAATTATATAGGAAAGTGAAGGTGAATTATATAGGAAAGTGAAGGTGAATTATATAGGAAAGTGAAGGTGAATTATATAGGAAAGTGAAGGTGAATTATATAGGAAAGTGAAGGTGAATTATATAGGAAAGTGAAGGTGAATTATATAGGAAAGTGAAGGTGAATTATATAGGAAAGTGAAGGTGAATTATATAGGAAAGTGAAGGTGAATTATATAGGAAAGTGAAGGTGAATTATATAGGAAAGTGACAGGTGAATTATATAGGAAAGTGAGAGGTGAATTATATAGGAAAGTGAAGGTGAATTATATAGGAAAGTGAAGGTGAATTATATAGGAAAGTGAAGGTGAATTATATAGGAAAGTGAAGGTGAATTATATAGGAAAGTGAAGGTGAATTATATAGGAAAGTGAAGGTGAATTATATAGGAAAGTGAAGGTGAATTATATAGGAAAGTGAAGGTGAATTATATAGGAAAGTGAAGGTGAATTATATAGGAAAGTGAAGGTGAATTATATAGGAAAGTGAAGGTGAATTATATAGGAAAGTGAGAGGTGAATTATATAGGAAAGTGAAGGTGAATTATATAGGAAAGTGAAGGTGAATTATATAGGAAAGTGTGAGGTGAATTATATAGAAAAGTGACAGGTGAATTATATAGGAAAGTGAAGGTGAATTATATAGGAAAGTGAAGGTGAATTATATAGAAAAGTGAAGGTGAATTATATAGGAAAGTGAAGGTGAATTATATAGGAAAGTGAAGGTGAATTATATAGGAAAGTGAAGGTGAATTATATAGGAAAGTGAAGGTGAATTATATAGGAAAGTGAGAGGTGAATTATATAGGAAAGTGTGAGGTGAATTATATAGGAAAGTGAAGGTGAATTATATAGGAAAGTGAAGGTGAATTATATAGGAAAGTGAAGGTGAATTATATAGGAAAGTGAAGGTGAATTATATAGGAAAGTGAAGGTGAATTATATAGGAAAGTGAAGGTGAATTATATAGGAAAGTGAAGGTGAATTATATAGGAAAGTGAAGGTGAATTATATAGGAAAGTGAAGGTGAATTATATAGGAAAGTGAAGGTGAATTATATAGGAAAGTGAAGGTGAATTATATAGGAAAGTGAAGGTGAATTATATAGGAAAGTGAGAGGTGAATTATATAGGAAAGTGTGAGGTGAATTATATAGGAAAGTGAGAGGTGAATTATATAGGAAAGTGAAGGTGAATTATATAGGAAAGTGAAGGTGAATTATATAGGAAAGTGAGAGGTGAATTATATAGGAAAGTGAAGGTGAATTATATAGGAAAGTGAAGGTGAATTATATAGGAAAGTGAGAGGTGAATTATATAGGAAAGTGAAGGTGAATTATATAGGAAAGTGAGAGGTGAATTATATAGGAAAGTGTGAGGGTGTTGGTACATAGAGTGATATTCAAGAACATTATCTTGTGGTGTATACGATGGCGTGGAAAGGGCATGGATACGATGACTCTACACACACACACACACACACACACACACACACACACACACACACAGACAAACAACACACCCATCGTAAACCAAGTACCATACACACCATCGTAAACACCACATATATAGAGTGATACAAAGCTTACACGACATTGAGGTGGTAGTGATGATGGTAGTGGTAGTGGTGGTAGTAGTGGTAGTGCGTCACCGTGCAGAGTCGTTAGCGTTGGTGATGGTGGAGGTGGTAGTGGTAGGGGATGGGTTAGTGTACCGTAAGGAAGGGACGGTAGGGGAGACAGGGGCCATGTATAACTCAGGGGTGTGTGCTTCCCCTAGACTATGGGACCGTGGATGGACTGAGGCATTGTTGTTATTATTATTATTGTTGGTGTTGTAAAGAAGGTCTGTGCCATAGGTGGAGCCCAGGGTGGAGATTCGACGACCGGTTCTTTGTTGTTGTAATTGGGATACTTTGTTACGATGCTCCATGTGTCTGTGGAATACATACCCAAATAAGATACATATACAGTCAGTAGAATGGATACCAGTAGATAAATTGAATACATACCCAAAATAAGATACATATACAGTCAGTAGAATGGATACCAGTAGATAAATTGAATACATACCCAAAATAAGATACATATACAGTCAGTAGAATGGATACCAGTTAGATAAATTGAATACATACCCAAAATAAGATACATATACAGTCAGTAGAATGGATACCAGTAGATAAATTGAATACATACCCAAAATAGATACATATACAGTCAGTAGAATGGATACCAGTAGATAAATTGAATACATACCCAAAATAAGATACATATACAGTCAGTAGAATGGATACCAGTAGATAAATTGAATACATACCCAAAATAAGATAGATATATACAGTATTATTAGTTATTAGTTATTATTTAGTTATTATTTAGTTATTATTATTATTAGTTATTATTATTATTATTAGTTATTATTATTAGTTATTATTATTTAGTTATTATTTAGTTATTATTTATTTATTATTAGTTATTATTAGTTATTATTTAGTTATTTAGTTATTATTTAGTTATTATTAGTTATTTTTTAATTATTAGTTATTTTTAAATTATTAGTTATTTTTTAATTATTAGTTATTTTTTAATTATTAGTTATTATTAGTTATTAGTTATTTTTAATTATTAGTTATTATTTAGTTATTATTAGTTATTTTTTAATTACGGTATTAGTTATTTTTTAATTATTAGTTATTTTTTAATTATTAGTTATTATTATTAGTTATTATTATTTATTATTAGTTATTGTTAGTTATTATTAGTTATTTAGTTATTTAGTTATTAGTTTATATTAGTTATTATTAGTTATTAGATATTATTAGTATTTAGTTATTTATTTATTTAGTTATTATTAGTTATTGTTAGTTGTTTGTTGTTGTTGTTGTTGTTGTTGTTGTTGTTTGTTGTTGTTGTTGTTGTTTATATAATAGGTTTGTTTATCACATTAGTTATTGTTAGTTGTTTGTTGTTGTTTGTTAGTTGTTTGTTGTTGTTGTTGTTGTTGTTGTTGTTGTTTATATAATAGGTTTGTTTATCCCATTACCTGACGAAAGCAAGTCTAATGGCGGCACCCCAGAACACGATGATGATAGAACCGATGAAGATGCCGGTCACGATGGGTCCAGCCAAGTCATCGTATCCACAGTCACACACACCACGCGACACAAGGTACTCACAAGGCCTGGGGGGGGTGAGGGGGGGGGGTGAGAGGGGGAATTAAAAGGGGTGGTGGTGGGTGAGTGGTAAGAGGGGGAATTAAAAGGGGAAGTTGGGGTGGGTGGGGGGTGAGTGGTAAGAGGGGGGGAGTTGTGTGTTGGGGGGTTGGGGTGGGGGGTGAGGGGGTAAGAGGGGGGATTAAAAGGGGAAGGTTTTTTTTTTGGTAAATCTGTTTGGAGAGACTGAAACCAAACTTAAAAAAAAAAAAAAATGAAAAAAAAATATATATATAAAAAGAAAGAGACAAAAAAAATATACTAAGGACATTCTAATGGGTGAAGTTTTTTTGTGTTGGTAAATCTGGAGCAAACTGATTCCTCCAAACTAATTAACTAACTATTTCAAGCAACAGAACATACCATTATATTACTATTTGCTATTCTTCTGGTTCTGTTTCCTGGCATACTTTGGAGGAATCAAGGCACTCCAAATTTTCCAATGTACCCAAAAGGAGTTATCCCCCTTTTAATTATTGCCACATTAAAATATCAGTAAGCAGAATAACCCCCTCCCAAGCCTGTCCCCCTATTCCCGCACCCCTTAACCCCCCCCCCTATCCCACATACACACCATAAGACAAACAAACAAACACCCCCCCCAAACAAACAAACCCCCCCTATCCCACACACACACCCCATAATATAAACAAACAAACCAGCCCCCTAAACAAACAATCCCCCCCCCTATCCCCCCAAAAATACAAACAAACACACACACACACACACACACACAAACAAACAAAACAACAAAACATTAACTCACTCTGGACAGGAACACTTCGTCGTCTTACACTCCAAACCTTCAACACAATCACTGGCCTTCGAACACGTCTGCCCAGGAAGATTTTTGTTATTGTTGTTGTTGGAGGTGGGTGTTGTTGTTGTCGTTGAGGGTAGAGGTGAAGAAGGTGTTGTTGTTGTTGTTGTTGTTGGTGTTGGTGTTGAGGGTGGAGGTGTAGAAGGTGTTGTTGTTGGTGTCGTTGTTGTTGTTGATGGGGTCGTCTGTCGTGGAGGTAAACTTGTAGATGCACTTTCTCTCGTTTGTGGAGTAGGTCAGAAAGCTGTGGGGAAAAATATGGGGATGTAAATAGAGAGTGTGTGTGTGTCTGTGTGTGTGTGTTTTTAACGTTTTGTGTGTTTGTGGTGTGTGTGTGGCTGTGTGTGTGTGTATGCCTGTGTGTGATTGTGTGTGTGTATCTAAAACTGTGTGTATGTCTAAGCCTGTGCATGTGTGTGTGTGTGTGTGTGTGTGTATGTGTGTGTTGTGTGTGTGTGTGTGTATCTAAACTTATAAAACATACACAACTTTTGACACCAACTGTACCGTATGACAAACAACAATAATAAACCTTATGATAAATGACCTTAGGGTTGAAAGTTGACTGTAATGAGTGAAGTATTTATTTTTTGTACTGAAGTATATAAAAGACTCTTTGTTAGTTTATAATGATGGTCTCTCTCTCTCTCTCTACCTCCTTATTGCTCGTAACTCATAAACTCGACTAAATTTATAACTTCATCATTTTGTGCTTAAGAGGAGAGTATACTTTTGATAGATTGGAGTGCCTTGATTCCTCCAAAGTATGCCAGGAAACGGGACCAGATGAAGAAAAATAAGGGTATCCTGTTGCCTGGAATAGTTTGGAGGAATCATAATCTCCAAAAATGTTAATAAACATGAGAAAGGAGGAAGAAAGTTTTCGCTGAAGAACTTGTAGTAAAATATATTAATAGGTGGAAAAGTTTGAATGAAGTGTGTGTGTGTGTGTGTGTGTGTGTGTGTGTGTGTGTGTGTGTGTGTGTGTGTGTGTGTGTGTGTGTGAGTGTGAGACTGTAGCCTTTTATCTTACGAGTGCAATGTTGTGTAAAGTTTGTGTTTGTGTTTGTTGTTGTTGTTGTTGTTGGAGACGATGGAGAAAATATGATTATTGGTGTTTTTTGGGAGAGAGAGAGAGAGAGAGAGAGAGAATGAGTGATAAGAGAGACAGAGAGAGAGAGAGAGAGTGATAAGAGAGAGATAAGAGAGAAAGTGATAAGAGAGAGAGACAGAGAGAGAGATAAAAGAGAGAGAGAGAGAGAGAGAGAGAGAGAGAGAGAGAGAGAGAGAGAGAGAGAGAGAGAGAGAGAGAGAGAGAGTGATTTGAGAGAGAGAGAGAGAGAGAGAGAGAGAGAGAGAGAGAGAGAGAGAGAGAGAGAGAGAGATGAGAGATAAGAGAGAGAGAGAGAGAGTATAGATAGTTGCTTTTTATGACTTTTCTTACCTGTGACAGAAGCACCTGCACTCGACACATTTCTGTTTAGGTCGGTACAATTTGTGATGGTAGTGGTGTTGTTTGTTGTTGTTGTCTAGTGTACAGCAGTTCTCTCCCAAACCACTGCCACCACTACCACTGCCACCACCATCACCCACCTCTGAAACACACACACACACACACACACACGTATTAGTCATTTAATACTTATTGCACTGTACACTCGCAATACAAATATATATCCAAGCTTTCTCTCTCGCTCTTTTTTAGCTCTGCCTAAGCCGAGAGCTCTAGGTTTTATCGTAATTATTGTTCTTGTTATTGTTCTTGTTTTGTTCTTGTTCTTCTTGGGGCGACCACTTCTTACTAGTGGTTCAACTCACTCACTCACTCACTGACTCACTCACTCTCTTCCTCCCATCCATTTTCTTTTACCGACATTGAATCATTTATCCGAGGGGTTCACCCTCAATAAAAAGGGTTCATTTTCAAAATTTCAATATAACCATATGAATACGAAATCCAGATAAAACATAATTAATATTTTTGAGACCTTTACATATGGATATTTTATATTTCACTTGAATCATTAAGAGCCGGAGCTTTGAAGGGTTTTCCTTCATGTTCTTGTTTTATCGTTGTCTTTCCTGTGTCTTATTTTTACTGGTCTGCTTCGAATAGCTTGATCGAATATTAAGCGAACCCAAGCAAATACATAACAGGATAAGCGTTGTATTGGTTCACTACTGGCCTACGTCGTATGATTCGATACTTCAACAACCCCTGGATATAAATTTGAGATTGTGAGTGTACAGTGAAGGTTAATAATTAGTCCTACAACACCATCTTTCAATGAAGCGGCCTCGACAAATGGTTCGAAACTTAGATTGCACGAAACTCTCTGTCCCTTCCTTCCCCACCCCTTTCTTCCTCTCCATTTTCTTCCATCCTCCGTTTCTTTCTCTCCCTTTTCTTCCTTCCTCTCCCTTTCTTCTATCCCTCTTTCTTCCCCACCCCCCTTTCTTCCTCTCCCTCCCCCCCCTCCTCCCCCCCCCTCACCTGACTCTCCTCTTACACGTGTCGGCACAAAAAAAAATAAAAAAAAATACTTCCTGCTCCCATTACCACTCATTATTTATCCGAAGCTTAAAATTGCACTATATAATGTACATTGAAGTGGTGTAGCCTTTGTGAATAATACCCACGCAACCACATAGCCCTGTAATGTTGTAAGAGAGAGAGAGAGAGAGAGAGAGAGAGAGAGAGAGAGAGAGAGAGAGAGAGTGGGTGTGTGTATTTTGGGCGAGGTGGAAATTTATGTTATAGATATGGTATAGAAAATTCAGGTAATGTGTGTGTGTGTGAGAGAGAGAGAGAGAGAGAGAGAGAGAGAGAGAGAGAGAGAGGAGAGAGAGAGAGAGAGAGACCCTGTGATTGTGTGTGAAAATTGGAGGCCTCTGATTCCTCCTCACTATGCCACGAAACAAACCCCTCCAATACAATAATTATAGGTGTGTGTGTTTCGTGGTAATATTTGAAGGACTCGTATACCTCCAATTTCTAACTACATCACAGGTTCTTTAATTAATGGGTGAACGAAACTCTTCTTTGTGTGTATAGACTTGTTTACACACACACACACACACACACACGTCAGGTTATTACAGTCTAGTCTACACACACACACACACACACGTCAGGTTATTTACAGTCTAGTCTACACACACACACACACACACACACACACGTCAGGTTATTTACAGTCTAGTCTACACACACACACACACACACACACACACACACACGTCAGGTTATTTACAGTCTAGTCTACACACACACACACACACACACACACACACACGTCAGGTTATTTACAGTCTAGTCTACACACACACACACACACACACACACGTCAGGTTATTTACAGTCTAGTCTACACACACACACAAACACACACACGTCAGGTTATTTACAGTCTAGTCTACACACACACACACACACACACACGTCAGGTTATTTACAGTCTAATCTACACACACACACACACACACACACACACACACACACACACCCTGATTCCTCCAAACTAACTCAGAAAACAAATATAATAATTATATTGTTTACTTTGTTGAATCTCACATTTGCTAGATGACCCCCTACTTACTGGAGCTCTATAAATTCTCCAAACTACTCCAGGCAACAGATTCCCTATTCCAAACACTGAAGCGTTTTGTGGCCTGGATTATTTGGAGGGTTCATAGAGCTCCAGTAAGGGCCCTCAATTTTTAGCTCCGGCCTCAGCCGAGAGCTCAAGGTCTTATCGTAATTATTGTTCTTGTTCTTGTTCTTCTCTTGGGGCGACAACTTCTAAAATGCTTCAACTCACTCACTCACTCACTCACTCATTCTTCTTGGTCGACCATTTCTTAAAAGGGGTCAACTCACTCACTCACTCACTCATTTCACTTGAATCATTAAGAGCCGGAGCTTTTGAAGGGTTTTCCTTCATGTTTTTGTTTTAAAACTACGGGTGTCATTGTCCTATACCTAAACTGTAGAGTGTTGCTGGAGTAATAGTAAGTAAACGTGTTGAT